>JAOBRB020276915.1:0-11337 GCA_027575285.2 Zoanthus pulchellus | reverse complement strand
CCAGGAACCAATCAGTTTGCTCCATTTTGTATAGATAACAAATGACGTCAAATCACTTTTTTCACGCTCGCAAAAACTCATCACGGCCCTGCTTTGTATCTTCTTTCAGAATAAGCTATCGCCTCGTGTGCCACTTTTTTGTTCTTACCACATTTTGTCTTGACGTCATCTGTGATCTATTACTGAACTGATGCACGGCAACTTGGAATCTATTTGTTAAGTGTATCTGTTAAATCACGCGCACTCTATTGGTTATGAATTTGTTTTTCACGTGCGAACTTGTTGTTGTTGTTTTATGGCGTATGCCGCGAATACCGGTTTTTAACTGATCATCTATTGATTTGACTTAATTTACTAACGTTACTGTGCTCACTTAGTGGGTGGCTCCACCTAAATTGTTCTTCAATTGGAACAGGATTTAATGAAGCCGAAACTAATTATAGTTTTGCTCACAATTTGGGCATCCTGCTGATGAACAGTAACTGTTTTGCTTTTTTTTTCAGCAGCATTATAGTTATGTCTGTTCAGATATCTGTTATAGTTAAGTCTGTTCGGATATCTGTTATAGTTATGTCTGTTCAGATATCTGTTATAGATATGTCTGTTCGGATATCTATTATAGTTATGTCTGTTCAGATATCTCAACCATCTCGATCACTTTACTTCCGTGCTTCATTGCTTTTAGACCAATTAAAACACATGGAACGTTCTAAATTATATCGTGTTTTTCACAGACCATTAGTTAAAGTTTTAACTAAGCATTTTCTGGTTGTTTTATACACACGCTAAATGCCTCAAAGTAACGTTAAAAATGCAGTAATTATATACAACTTTTTACCTTCTTAATGATAAAAAAAATAGGCGACTAATCTTGCTGCACGTAACGAGTGACTGGTTTATATGTTCTATATCAATGAGTTTACAGTGTTTATTTGGTCACAGGAGCCCATAAGTAGGAGCGAGCAACGTCCTTGTTCTAGTGCCACAGCGTTGTTACGAATCTACTGATTCTGTTAGTTAACATAACATGTCAGAAAGATAAGTGTGAGGATAGGTCTATTGTGGGAATTTCTCGTAAAAATTATTAGCCATATTAATATTGTTTGTTTGACAGAGTAACAGTATGCTCTGTCGGTCTCCGGGAAATTAACTTACAACTTCAATCCCACTCCTTTCAGGGAAAGCGAAATCTGTTCGAAAACCTGTTCAACCGAAATCATTTCATTCGCTTTAAAAGCCTTCTACCTTCGTCTTCCAATTTCCTCCTCGCATCGGGATATTCCATGAGCACGCACAAAAGATCCTCCTTCGACAGACACAGTACGTCTGTAAATCCCACTGCACGTACATTAGCTGTGCGTCGGTTTCCCACACCAGACACATTAAGAATACTAATCTCTCCAAGGTAACTGCCTTCAGCTAATGAAGCCACTACTGTAACTCCATCATCACCTACAACCCTTAGACACCCACTGATTACAATATACATGGACTTGCCGACCTCTCCTTTACGGCATATGTAGTCTCCCGGGGAGAAGACCTGCGGCTTTAACTTCAATACAAGTTCTTTTAATAACCCCGGTTCGCAATCAGAAAAAATTGTAACTGCTTTGAGAGCTTTTAAATATACATTCATCGCTAACTCCGCCCGGAGTCTATCAGGTAGCTTTTGAAGTGCTTGCAGCTCATCTATGGATTGTTCTTTGGACCATTTGTAATCGAGCCAAGCTATAACGCGTTTTTTCAAGTCTCCTTCAACCCCGCGAAAGTTCATGTAACGCTTGATTGCCTCCACGTGGTTATTAAACTCCCTTCTCGCCGTTGTAGATTGAGTGATCATGCTGCCAAATTGTCCAACCAGAGCAGCAAACACCAAATAACCCAATAAGATGTCAGAAATTACAAACAAAAGCTCCAAGTTTGTTTCTGGTTGGTTTTGATTTTCTCCTGTTGTCATGATTAAAGCTGACCAGTAGAAACTGTAGAGGTATTGGCGACCAAGATTGTCGTAGCCTGTTTTATTCATGGAAGGATAAACCCATTCATCTGTCCCAAAGCCAATTGACTGCGAAATGAGAAAGTAAAAACAAGCATTCCAGTGGAACACTAAAAGAATCACATTGGTGAGGATAAATATTCTTAGGACACTCGGATGACTGATGAATGTCTCTGCCTTTGACAGGAATGTGATTACTCGATGGATTCGTACTAGGCGAGGTAATCGTAATGCCGTTCTGTGTGTTCCCACCCATGCGTAAGCTAAATCCAAAGGCAACAGGGAAATGCAATCCAATTTGAATGCCATACTTTTGACATAGCGACGTCGTAGTGTTATCAAGTCAGTAACCAGAAGTCCACGATCCAAATAACCTGTTATATAAATAAGGAAGAATTATATCAGTAATTAGTTAGAATTTGCCTTTAGTCTTTACTATTTTTTGTACTTAAATTCACTGCTTTTCATCTAGTCTTAAAGCAATTATTTATTATTACTAAATTATTTTTGTTACTTGTAGTTAAATCAAGCGGTTTCAGGTTTTTCCCCACTGAACTTGCCAGCCTTCAAAGGTTCAAAGGTGTTTATTTATCACGTATTGAACGTAGTTGAACAACCCTTTCCCGGTATTTCATTCAAGTATCTTACTGCCTTGTAATGCACAACAAACTGACCATAATTAAGTTTTTTCGAGTAACTAAAATGTTTTTGTTTTTCTTTAATCTTGTATTATATTCATGTGAAAAATTAACATCTGTCTAGAGGATGAAGAAGGTAATTGTGTATTGACACATTTGTAAGCTATTTCGGCAAGCTGTAATTTTATTATAATTTCAAAGATATTTAACATTTTGAACTTTTGCTTGGTGCCCTACTGTGTGAGAAAAAAATTATTCGCAAGGTGCGTTTTTGCAACCTTTTTAGAAATATGTTTATTTTAGGTTTGTGTTACGAGTAGACAATTTTTTTTAGGCCGGTTGTTAACTACTGGGTTAGATATAACCCTGGGTTAAGCTAAAGATTACGTTACTTACAAACTACTGTTCAGTTACCTGGAAAAAAATTATGAACTTAACTCTGAGTATTTTGTCGCTAAAAACTGGAACTCTCTCCCTGAAAGTGTAAGAACAGAACCTACTATCATGTCTTTTAAACAAAAAATCAGAAATCTTAGGGTTCAATTATAAACGTAAATTAGTTATTTTTTTATTTGTTTTTATTGTTCCTCTCTGAAAAAAAATTCGAGTTAAAATATAGATTATGTGATGTGTGTGTGTGTGTGTGTGTGTGTGTGTGTGTGTGTGTGTGTGATGACAGATCAAATCCGTCTCTGTAAAGTTAGCAACAAAACCACGGGTTAAAAATTCAAACCAATTAAGATTATCTAGAAGTAATTCATTGGTTGGATAAAAGAGCAACGAGAAATTCTCTCCATCTCTCCCCAACCCTCTTGCGTCTGCTACGCGGGCTAGTGCAAATCCTAACTGGGGCTCAAGTGGATAGAAGGCCACTTTTTCCTGACGTCATTGTTAACGTTCTGGTTTGAGTCTAAAACTTGAGAAATCTACACAGACTAAGAGTTAATTTGAGATGGTCTGATGTATTGTTAGGAGTTGAATTTTAAGTCTGGATTCTCCGCTACTCTGCTGTGATTCAAACAGCGTTTTTAGCACGAAACATTAGCTGCACACTCAAGGCTTAGTACTTAGTGTTAATGTGAAATGTTCTGAATTGAAACATTAGTACAATTGTATAGGCATGGATTTTGGGACTTGTTTATTAAATGTTCGGAATTTGCCTGACCGAATCTGCTCGGCCTCACGGATTCGTTAACGATGCATACCGACAAGTTAACGATTTTTTCCGTCTTATATTTAGTGCCCGTATGTGACACATATCAGGATATTTACTAAAAAGGAATTATGCATTCAGACTGTTTACTTTTTATTCCATACCTTATGAATAACAAAAAGGGATTTTGTCCCTAAAAAGAAAACGTTTTTAAAAGATATCTTGTCTTTGGTGAAATTGATATTATTGTACAATCGATGGCCTTCTTGGAATGTTGGGTTTTTCCCATGGGGCTAGAAGCTCCTCTTGCCTGATCTCATTAACAGTTTGAAGAGTGGCTGCCATTTCTGATAGATTTAAGACTACAGAGTTTTAGGAATTTCACATGTGACATGTTTTCATTTCAATCAAAGCGGATCAGCATTAATCTAGCTGTTACATGCACCATTGATACTAAAACTGATTGATTGAAGTCCTAAAGGCTTCAATTTCATGCTTCAGCTTTTAAAACAAAAACATGCATTGTGCAGTATCTTTTTCCTGCTTGTTACTGAAAAAGCTGAAGGTTTGCTCATTTTAAAAAATATTTAACTTTTTTATGAAAATAAGCGAACTTTAAGTGTTGATTTTGTTAACAAAGGTAAATAAACAAGAAAAAGTTTACTTTGATTGCTGCAGACGTGTTTGCAAACAAGCATAACTTAGTTGTGGAGTATATTATAACTATGAAATATACCATTAACTCTAAATATCGATCTGTTTGCTGCTGATAAAGAATTTTTTCGTACAAAAGTAACGACACGAAGTGGTGGCAAATAAAAAATTCGTGACGGCGACACTTTACTTCGCGAAATCGACACTGTTTTATTTTAAGCAATTAAGATGCGAGACGTTTTCATAGACTCCCGATATTTTTGTAAGTTTTTGTACCAAATCAGAGTTATATAATCTTTTACAAAAGATCATACAGTTGTATATTAAAAGCAAATAAAGCTGCATTAGTGTAGAATGAATCTGTGAGAGATAAAAATATTGATAAACTCCATTATTTTCTTGGCTATGACCAGAAAGTTGAAATATTTAAAATCTATACGACGTTAATAGATACATCATTTCATCACTTATGTCGGAAATTAAAAACCTCGAGACTTCCCCAGCCTTGCAAAAACCGAGACTCTGAGAGCGAGAGATGCGCGTAACAACAGAAAAAACGCGAAACTCTCACTCGAACCTTTTAAAAGACCATTCACCACCCTACGTGATGCAATTATCTGGAAAAGATAACGTTTGGTATAAATGTACGAATCAGTATTAATTTATAGCATGAAGTGGTCTCACCTGTTCTTGACTGGACAAACATGTCTGCTATGTAAATGGAATCGCACAGATAGTCCAACACAAACCAAAGCGAAGTCATTTCTAAATGCAGCTGAAGAAAACTTGTTCGGGCAATGATGAATACAAAGTTATACAACACAGCCAGAGTCACTAGAAATAGCCATCTGTACAGCGCTGTTTTCGAAGGATTTAGGATTCTTTGAGTGCTTTTAACCGGAACTTCTAAGCCCTCATTGCAGTGACTTTGTTCATATTGACCTCCCATCTCAAAGCGCTCTAAAAATGAATCCACGCGAGGTGTTGACGAGGAGTCTTGGGTTTTCTTCCTCCAAGCTTTTGCAATCTGTAATGTGCGTACAATATTTGGCAAGCGCTGCTTGCCGATGGAAACTTGCCGCTCAGGTTTTGGGACCTTTGGCAGTAAAAGTTGATGACGAAGTCGTGACTTGGTAGTTATAGAATTCTTTCTTTCAGTGTACTGACTGTTCACAGCGCTCTGTGTTCTGAGATCAGGAGAGGTGTTCGTTACTTCTATTGACGGTGATTCTGTATTGCTATCAAAACACGTAGAAATGGTCGCAAACTGAAATGGTTTGCTTGTCTCCATTTTACCGCTTTTGAACAGCAAATATCTAAAGTTTTAATGAAGAAAACCAAGTACTAGAGTTGTGCAGACGGTATAGCCAATAAATTTAGAAAAGCAACTATTCAGTTTTGCATTTCACTTCTTGAAAAGACAGCTGGCCGCAGCATTTTCGTCACAGTAAAAACAATCTAAAAGATAAACATCATATTACCTTTGCCTTCCGTTATTAAAATGCTCCTATAATATGTTTACATTTATACTACTTTCATCGAAACACTTTAATTTAGCCCTAAAGTTGATAATCCTTTTGTTATTTAAATTTTTGGCCATTTTATGGTCCAATGCAGTGTTTTTTAATTATCTGTCCGTTTTAGTTTGTTAAGACTGTCGAAGTTCATTAAATTCCTCAATTATGTTGAATGAGTACATAACATTTTCTCGCACTTTATTGGTGTGACCACGTGGGGTGTAGTTTTTCTTTTGCCTTTTGATTTTACGTGTTTGTTCCATGTTTGTTTGCTCAGCTCACCTGAAACTATGTTTTTAACTGCTAAGTTCGCAAAAGGTAGAAGAGGTTCTTTTGATTGAAAAAACGTGTAACACTGATAAGGATTCAACGTTTTAAATTTTACCAAAATACAAAATTTTACATGGAAATATTTTTCAGACAAGACTGATAAAATCTTTACACCCATTCAATTTTCCTCATCTGTACTTTATCAATTCTAAGTACATTTAAACAATAACGCTATTGTTGGTTATGAGAATAGAAAGTTTGTCATTCAAGTCAAACACCTCCTTCGTGCTTCGTTGTAACTTCGAGTAATGAAAACTAAAAAGTCAAGCTTAAAATATTTTGGTCAATAGAAATAATCCTTTTTATATCTCAAGATGGTCTTAATGTGAAAGAGGGATTGTTTTTTTAGTTGGTGTTAATAAGATTTGTATCGCTAGAAATTCATTAGTCCTAAACTAAGAAAACAGTTTAATTATAATCGATGGCTAGGAGCTTGTTGATAATATCAAGTGGCGATGACAACCTTTCTTGGGCGGAGAAACCGATTAGAAAGTCAGTTTTTATAATTTGTTTAGTGTTAAAAGCAGGTGCCTTTGACATGGCTGCATGGGACCCTATATATAACTGTATAGCATATTATTACGAAAGTTTGGATTTGGGATTAGCTCTGGTAATAAAAGTGTTTTGGTGAAACTTGCGCTTAATGTTCATATGTCAACAGGGCCCAGATCAATATCGGTTTCGATCCACGGAATTCGGCCAGAATTTCAAAATAAATAATATATATATTTTTGATAAAAATAAACTGCACGTGGTCTGACTGGGTCAAAAAGCAAAAATTGGGGTCTTTAGGTAGTTGAAATCGAAAATATTTTCTAAGGGAGTTTTGCCCCTAGACATCAAACCCCCAATCGCGTCTGGAAGCTTGCAACTTCACCGCTCGTTTTCAGGTAAACTCTGGGATTAGGAAGGACGTGTGCCATGCGCAGATAACACATAAGCTCAAAATATGGCGCATTAAAGTCCATTAGCGGGCATAGACTGTGCCGTGTCCCAGGCCGTTCCCACAGAACCTTTGTACATTTCCGTTTCAATCTCTGCAACGGTAGATTGTGTTTTGTCCATGCAGTTCGTTTTGATATACATTAAATATAATTCACAATTGGGTGAATTGCTGATTGTTTTCCTTGAATCAATGCCATACGTCGACGAGCCTGGTCTTTAAAAGAGTTTTGTTAAATTTTCCCTGCTGTCTTTACGTCGGTAACTGAATGTACTGAATGTATAATTTGTTTTTGTCCGTACACTTGTTTATTTTTGAGTTTTGTACAAATGAATACATTAACCAATGCAGCTTACAAGCAAAACTGCCTTTACTTATTAGCTTTTAAGCAAGCCGCACACTAGGCGATAATCAGTTTAAGCGTATTCAGCTCATGTGGTTGTTCCCCGGACACTGGGAGCTGTTATATCACAAAAATTAGGCAACAGTCTCCACTGACGGCGCCATTTGTAATTGAATGTCGAAATACGCATGCGTAGTTACAGGAAAAGGTTATTGGCACCAGCGCTGAGTTTGTTCAGTGTCCACACACTCGGGGAAAACTTCGTGTCAAAAGTGCGCGTCGAAAAAAATATCAAGCATGTTAAATATTGAGCGCTAGCTGCACATGCGCTTGAAAACTCATGCGCTTGAATTCTTCCCGTCGGATTTAGCATGTTTTGATAACTGGCAGTAGGATCTGAAGTTTTGGGCTTTTAATTTATTTTATTCGCCTGAAGTAAAACACAAAATGTTCAGTACAAAGTACGCAAGCTTGACAAGTCTTCGAAGTTGATAAAAAACAAACCCTCTAATAAAAGTAGCTTCGAAAGTATTCTTTATTACATTAGAATGAATACATTTTGTTTTGAATTTCTTTCAAAATAACCTTGCTCATGGGTAGGACTTCACGATAAATGAAAATGTGATTGATAGTTCACTATGAAACAGATTTGCTTTTTGACAGTTAGACTTACAACTTTTTCCATTCTAGCGAGTTGTTAAAACTGTAAGTTATTTCGACTTTTTATGGCAATTCTGGTTCACAATCATGGTGGCCGGACACGTTTATGCTTTGCTGGTTATAATGATTTGGTTATCTTTGTTAAAATCATCTTCAAAAATAACTAAAGTTCGTGTACCACACCATAGATAATGATAAATAATTGTGGGACTCAAAGTTTTCTGTTTGTGAAGTACAAGAGTACAGCTGAAGGGTTCTTCAATCAAAGCCAGCCGGAACACAATGGTCGCCATGTTGCGACCCTGCAAAACCCTACTATCGTAAAAAGACCTTTAGAAGAAAATATCTACTAAGTAAGATTCAATAATACACTAACTCTGTCGCCGTATACAATATCCTATTACTGATAGCTGGTGATGTAGAAAGAAATCCTGGAGACAAACCCAAATGTCCTAGATGTCGGAGGACTATTGCGGTAAACCATCGTGAACAGAAGTTTCATGTTCCTACTGTAAATCCAAATATCCAATGAAATGCGGCCGAATTTCGATAAAAAAGTATAAAAATCTCCATGCTTTGGCGGGCATACCCAAACTTTGGATGTGTTACTCCTGCCTCACAACAGTTCTACCCTTTTCGTCCATATCCACCGAAGAACGTAATACTTTGTTCACCAACCCAACATTGGTCGATCATTCCCTATCAAGCGACTCATCGTCATTTCAATCACTACAAATATCAATGGCTATTATAAACGTTAATAATATTTTTGGCAAATCTGGTGAAGTTATTGACCTGCTAAATAACTGTGAGTTTAATATATTGTTTATAAGTGAAAGTAAGATCGATGGAACTGTATCTAACTCCTTAATCTCTCATCCTCAATATCGTATTATCAGGAGGGATAGGAAAAAGGGAGCGGCCGGTCTACTTGTCTATAATAGATCAAACATCATCGTCTACCGACAGAATAAACTCGAGCCGGAGGGAGTTGAATCTTTATGTTTAGATATAAAGGGCTGCGCAAATAAATGGTTTTTGATATGCACTTGTTATCGCTCTCCTGGAAAATGTAAAATTACGGACTTTTTAGCTGCCTGTGCTTCAGCTGCAGGGAAAATGTATTCCAAAAGAAATGAAGTAATGTTTATTGGAGATTCTAATATGAATATATTTGAATCGTCTAACAACCCAAAAAACCAAGAATGCTATTACAATAAAATAAACATCGTTATTCACCATTTTGAAAGCTCTTTCGATCAAGTTAATGAAAATTTCTGTGTCATATACACTTTAAACGATTTTTATGAAGATGCAGTTTTAGCAACAACAACCACTGGTCAATATTGGATGAAACCATTGTTACCGACTAATAAATCCAGACCAACAGTGCTACTGATATATATCTTTTAGATGATGGGAAAGTTATACCTGATCCCAGTACTCTTATAAATGATTTGTTTGCTAACCCAAGAATTCAAAAATCAGCCTTAGGATTATCTGAGGAGAACTTTAGAGATCTTTACAGTATCACAGTCATAAAGAAAAATCATATCAACTGGATTTTGCGTTCAATGAAATCAATGTGGAAACTATTACTGACTACCTTCTAAAGTTAAACATTGAAAAAGCAACTGGTCCTGATGGGATCTCTCTCACGATTTTGAAATTATCATCACCAGCCATTGCAGCGCCACTATCGACTCTGTTTGATTACTGTATTCGTACCAGCACTCTGCCTACCGACTGGAAATTAAGTGATATCACACCAATTCATAAAAAAGGTGTAATGACTGATACAGAATAAATTTTCGACCCATTAGTGTTTTTTCTGGGAAATTTAAAGTGTTTAAAACATGTCTGGTTTCCTTAAAGGACACTCTTGTGCTACAGGATTGATAAATTAACAGATGACTGGAGGATTGGTCTGCATAAAAAGAAAGAAATAGGAGTTGTTTCAATTGATTTGTCTAAAGCTTTCGATTGCATTTGTCATAAATTACTGTTAGCAAAATTAAAAGCTTATGGCTTACAAGAACCAGCCTTACAATTAATGAGATCGTACCTTCAGAACCGTAAACAGAGAGTGAAATGTAATGATATGTATTCAAACTGGCTACCTTTCCGCTGTGGTGTCCCACAAGGAAGTCTTTAAAGTCCTTTGTTGTTCAACATCTTTACTAATGATACGAATGAAACTGTCACTAGTTCTTCACTTCGTCTTTATGCTGACGACACAACTCAATATACATCACATATAAGTCCAGTAATTCTACAGTATTCACTGAACCAAGACATAGAGAAAATGTCTAATTGGCTCAATAGAAATTTTCTACACTGTAATGATGATAAAACACAAGCGATGATTCTTGGGAAGTCCAATTACGACTAGGATCTAGAATTTGGAGGTACTCCTATCGATGTCAAAGAACATTTAAAGATTCTTGGAGTTACATTATACAATAAGTTATCCTTTGAATAACATTCAAATGAAATGTTAAAAAAAGTGTATGCTAAGATTGTAGCGTTACGACGCCTTAAGCATATTTAACCAGCAAATACTTTATATAAGGAGTTTCGTTTTGCATCACTTTGAATATTGCAATTCTTTATTTATTGGTCTAGCTAAAACAATTAATAAGAAACTTGAAAATGCAAATGGGTTAACTAAAGAGATGGTGGTTACTAGGCTAGCCAGACGGCAGTTACAGCTAGGTTAAACAGATGGTGGTTACTAGGCTAACGAGATGGTGGTTACTAGGCTATCCAGACAGCAGTTATAGCTAGGTTAACCAGATGGTAGTTACTAGGCTAACCAGACGATGGTTACTAGGCTAGCCAGATAAAGGTTGCTAGGGTAACCAGATGGGTGTTACTAGGCTAAAAAGATGGTGGTTACTAGGCTAACCAGAATGCAGTTATAACTAGGTTAAGAAGATGGTAGTTACAAAGCAAACCAGTAACTAGATTATGCAACGAGTGGTTAACCCTTTGACTATTGGGAGGTTTTGCCATTTTGAACAATATTTTGTATGAAAACAATCAATTGGCTTTCGCTAATCCATATAAGGCATTGCCATGGAAACATCCCACGTTGTGTAGT
>JAOBRB020276804.1:0-11340 GCA_027575285.2 Zoanthus pulchellus | reverse complement strand
TTTATAATATTTGTATTTACTGTCATTTCCAGATTGATATAACTTATTTTTTATTTTAATTGAAGTTCTTATACCATGTTCATTACAGAATGAGCCACGGCATCGAGGCGCTCTCCTAGCAGCAAAATTATGTGGTCGAGAAATGGAGAAGCAACGTTGATTTGATAATACTCCTTTGCTGTTAAAGCTGAAGCGTTGGATTGATGACGTTGCCTACCAGCAACACTGGGAGCTGTTCGCTCCACTCCCACCTTAGCTGCCAGTGCCATTGCTTTCTTATACGCATCATCATACATCTCGTCCATTTTGGCGCGCATGTCCTGGTACCAATTGAGCACACTCGAAACCATCGTGAAGGCTTAGAAAATGTTATAAGCGATAGGTAGAAGTATCCAATGACAAAATTCACGACAAGTGGCTTTGAATAGTTCAGAAGCATCCCTCTTAGTGGCTGTGTTCCAGCAACCATAACAAATGCTCGTACGCTTAAGACCTTTCTACCTAAGAAGATATAGTTATAAGAGGCTTTTTCGTTTTACTTTCAGAATATTGATCCTTTATTACTGCTGAAATAAGCTATTTCGCTTAAGGCTGTAATTGAGAGAAACGCAAACTTCTTTCACCTTGCTTATGGATATAATATTTTGGATTTCTGGAAGACCGTAACAAGAACTTATCACAAGATTAAGAGTGCATCTCGCACAATGGATGTACACTGCCTTAGACGCACGCCGGCATATTTCTGCTAGTACACCAATCCCCTTGTTGCTCATGGAAGCCGCGCCATTATATGGGAATGTTAAAGTCTCTTAAGCATAGTGGGTGGAATTTAAATTGCAGTTGCAGTTTTCCATTACGAGCTCTTGAAATCAATGAACTTGTCTTGTCTATCCATGTAGCTATCGACAAAACGTATGATGACGGCGAGTTTATCTTCATTATGAGATGTAGCTTTGTCAGCTATGATTGACAAAAACGAATATATAAGATCACTTGTGCAACTCTTGCATGGATGGGTTTTTTTCCCTATCACCTCAATCATCTTGTTTTGGGACTGGGAGGAATTGTATGTTTATCCTTTGGCGTTGCGAAAATGATGTACAAGCATACCGTTGCCTTTTGAAATCAGCTTCAGCAACGCGCGAATCTTTCTTGGAAATCGAAGCTGGTAAAATACTTCCTTGTTTCGCCTGTCTTAATTTGGCTTGGCCAAAGTAATTTTTGTGTTATTTTTGCGGATTCTTTGGCTTTCTATGGCGTCCTATTCGGCAGCGTGTTAAACACGATGGCTCCCCAAACCAAAAATATAACAGTAAAAACGACAAATACTTTATTTTGAATAGGCTAGCGCAAGCTCAATCCCGAGTCGGCGCTCGATCAGGTCGGCATGCAAAGGAAAAAAAAAATCTTGGGCCTCAAGGGGGTTTTGTTTCGAACACCCAGAACCCCCTCCTACAGGCCTGCCTAAATTGCTATAGATCATATTGCACGGACCCATGATTTGCACCGTATCAAATGATTTAGACTAAAAGCTCCATACCAACCAATCTGCTTGTGATCAAATCCCAGTCTTAGATATCGCAAGGAACCTATAAGAGTGCGCGGTTGCTACTACAATGCCATATAAAGTACCAGTTACCTGCTCTCAGAATCTTATAAAGTCTACTTTACCGAGCTGCACTCTATTTATTAAGAATTATCTCATTAAACTCGACTTCATTTTAAAACAAAAATTTCTTGCAAAAGATAAACGGAGAACAAACAAAAAAAATGACTTACAAAATCTTCGATTTCTTGGTTTGTGGTAAGAGAAGTCATTCCTCCCTCGACATTGTTGACGCGACTGTATGGCACACAACCAAACGTAAAGATTTCATACATCATCACGCCAAAAGACCAGACTACTGATGCTAAGGAGAACAAACACGTAGGAGCCATAGACTCGGGAGCCATCCAGCGAATTGGTAAAGATTCATCCTTTATGGTTATTACAGGAAAATCAATTTCGCAGTAGGAGTACTTGCTTTCAGTTGTTCTGCTGGACTTAACTTGGACAACAGAATGAAGTCCACTTAGTTTGCATACAAAATTGTCTCCGACTAAGACGTTTTCCGCAATAAGTCGGATATGAATGAGCTGGCGTGAATTGAGATAGGATATTCCATCGATGATGTTCTCGCACATTTGGAGTAGCAGAGGAATTGAAGGAAGGGACATATTGCTCCTGGAATTTCGAAGAAATTGCAGCAGGTTGCCATTTCTACAAGGGAATGAATAAATACTTGAATGAAATTGAATATGCAAAAAAGTAATAAAAAATAATGTCGTATTTCTGGTTTAATATGTTGAGCAGGTTCAGTTTATTTTGATCCAGTATTTATATCCTTATTATTGTAATAACAAAGAATGCTGTTCGTCATGTTTAGAATGATGTTGAGCTGCTTCAATCTATTTTGACCCAGTGCAATGTTTTGTCTTCAACTGGTACAAATCAGTGAGTATATTAATTGAGGAATAAATATTTTTGAAGACTCGCATTAAAACTGGGGCTTCGATTGATTAGGGGACACAAAAAATTGTAAATAATTTTATAGTTTACTAATTCCTATTCTGCATTTCTTCCCTTACCCTCGGATTCCCTTTTTTATTCGATCATTCTATCAATCTACTTAATTTTCTAACTTTTTTTCTTGTAAAAATATTTTACCTGAAATGTCCCGGCAGGTCTAGGGTTCCAATCGGTCTATAGTCCATTACAGTGACAATTGCGATATCAGCTACTTTTTATTTCGTTATAACCCTTGCCCTAACCTAACATATCTTTAACCCTCAACCTAATCCCCATCAGCAAAGTCTTAAAATACTTCAATCAGTATTCTGATTTGTACCAGTGCAAGATTTTTTGCACTGGATCAAAATATATTGAAGCAGTTCAAAATCATATTGAATTAACTTGATACCCTTTCTGAGAATAGACAAAAAAAATGCTTTCTGCCTATTTTGTAGTTTAAATTCAAGGGCGAATGAACAAAAGTGTTTGACTGATTTCAATTTCTTAGCTTTAACATTTCCATATTTTTCCTAAATCATTTTGGTTTTTAATTTAAGAATTACATATTTGATAAAACTAATTTCTACATCGACCATGGAAGCATTGCAAAAATGTTGGACTCATTTAGCAGCTGTAAGTGAAGGGTAAATGACGATAATCCGTACAATATACTGAGCAATAACTTACAAATGAAAAGACATCTTACAATGCTAAAAAGGAAATTCAGAAAAGATAGAAATGGAATAGACCATTTTTGCGTTGCAAATGCCGCTAACTTCAATGACAACGGACTCAGCTTTTACAGAGTTAGCCTCAATATGAAGTGAAATGTTCCTAAATACCAACGTAGTTTTACACTACATGCAACTATGCGTATTGTTGAAGGTTGGACTTCTCGCTCTGTCTTGCAAGTGTTTTTGTCATTAAAGTTAGATGCATCTGTAATGCGAAAATACAAACCTCATGTACTCGGTAATTACATGGTACGGTCTTCGTTCTGTATCATAGCCAAAAACGTTTAGAATGTTTGGATGAGGTATTTCATTCAATCTTCTGAGTGTGTAAACTTCTTTTACGAGGCGGGAATAAGCAGCTTTAGAAGAACTATCGCTGTAACCTTCTAAATCATTTCTCTTGATTTTCAGCACTTTGATGACAACCTACGTTTATAACAGTAAATAATCAAATAATAAAATTAGGAGCACGAAAATGAAACAAAAAAATTAATGCTTTTTAGTACCGTAGTAATTAACGAAGCCTGTCCAGTCCCAGATCAACAGTTGCTAATCCCTTCGTCCTGAAACGAGCAGAGATTTTCCCAACTGCGCCAGCTATGTCCGCCCATGGGCAAACCTTATGAAAAAGTAACGAGATACTCACTCCAGTTATAGAAGCACTTTAGAACAGATCACTAGTCAGCCACACAATCCTGGCCGAAACGGTAGAAGGAAGCCAACATTAGCCCTTTGCCTAAAGTTGACGTCCCAAAAGATTACGCAAACTTCAGAGGAATTAATATCACCCCAGTTATAGCGAGAGCGTTTATAATATTTTATTTTTCTTTTAACAAAACATGCACAGATAAATACTTAAGTAACTCTCAGTTTACATATCGGTCAGGTGCTAGCTGCACTAATGCGCTTCTAAAAATACCAAACGGTTATCTTAATTCTCTAGACAAAAAGAACACTCAGGCAGTGAGAATCTTTACAATGGACTTTTCTAAAGCGTTTTATAGTGTCATACATAATTTATATATTAGCAGAAAAACTAAAGAAAATCCCTTTTAATCCGTATATAATAAACTGGTACATTAGTTTCATAGAAGAAAGAAAACAAAGAATAACTTGTAATGGGGTAAAATGTGAATGGAAGGAAGTTAACAAAGGCACTACTCAAGGTAGTGTTAGCGGCTCCTATCTTCTTAATGTATTTTTAAATGATCTCGAGTTAGAGAGTGATGGCCGGGTTCGGACATAGACCCACTTGCTAAGAACGCAGACGACTGCATGTACAATTGTTACCTCTGTCCGTAAAGACCTACCTGATCAATCTTAGCAGCATCTCAATTAGTTTATAAACTAGACTGTCGGGAATAAAATGCTTTGTAATACAAGCAAATGTAAAAAACTAATAGTGCGGAAAAAATCTAACGTTAATGTTTATCAAAGTTTATATAATATAGAACAACAAGAAAGCATAACATTACTAGGAGTAGTTTACAGAGTAACTGCAATTTCAGCCTTCATATTAAGAACAAGCTTTTTACCGCAGACAAGTGTCTGTTTATTATTAGATCTTTATGCCAAAGAAAAAAAATTATCTCTTTAAGTCTACAGTCCTACCTAAATTACTTTAAGGTCTTCCCGTTTATTCTGCTTGCGGTGTCTCTAACTTAACTGCTGTTCAACGTTTTCTTACTAGATGTTATAACTAAGTGGGTCTGGGCGCGTTTCCGGTGCACGTTTATATCGTGAAGCTTTGGAACATTTTGGGTGGGAAAGATGGCTTTGCGCTGGACTTTGATTTTATAGCGAGAAGAAAGCGCATGCGTATTATGAACTTTGTCCCTCGTGGCCGTTTTTTTCGATTTAGTTTGTTTTGGAACTGTTTCTGATCACCGGCTGAATTTTTTTCTTGCTGAAAATATTTATCAAAGTCGATTTAGTAACATTTCTAGAGAGGAAAAAAGCGCTTCTACGAGTCTTTCAGCTTTCTTATGTGATTTGTGTGATATTTCGACGTGGACAACAGAGACTGTAGATCGCGTGTTTTAATCGAAGGAGATTTCATCTTCTTGAAAGCGGAGACGATTTCTTTTAGTTATCTGCCAGATTGAGTCCTTTGGCTTGCAATGACACAGAATAAATCGCCCTACGTGGCAAGTTTACGATAGTTTCAATTATTGCCATTTTATGTTGATTTCATGTTTATATAAACTGTATAATTAATCTTATGGTGGAGAGGCTAATGCTATTAAAAAAGTGCTCAATACTCATAAAGAGTGTAGAGCTAACTATACGAATTAAGAAAACTGAGAGACAAGAATTCTGTTACTCCGATCGCGAGTTTCGTGCTCACGCACTCATCAGACAGTATTTAACGAAGAATAATCCTATCTAGTTTATATATACGCTATTTACATTGTTGTATGAAAAACAGAAAACTAGACTCAACCAATGGAAAAACACATCATCCGTAATCAGCTGGTTCTCCTCTATACAGCACAAAAACCAACACACCTTGGCCGTATTTGATATCAAAAATTTCTACCCTTCCATAACTGAGAAAATTCTTACAGATGCAATCAACTTCGCAAAGTAGTTTACCACAATAACCGACCGCGACATTGACATTGTTTTGCGCTTACGTAAATCTCTCCTCTTCGACAAAGACACCGCCTGGATCAAGAAAAACAACAGCACGTTCGACGTTACAATGGGAAGTTATGACGGAGCGGAAGCATATGAATTAGTTGGCTTATTTGTCCTCAACGACCTTTGCAGTACCTACGGGAAACAAAATATCGGACTCTACAGAGACAACGGACTTGCCATCTTCAAAAACATCTCCGGACCGCAAGCAGAACGAATAAGAAAAGACATCTCAAGACGCTTCAACAAACACTGACTTAACATTACTATACAAACAAACATGAAAATTGTTAACTATACCTGGACGTCACCTTCGATCTTACAAATAGTACCTACTGCCCTTACAGAAAGCCCAATAACGAACCACAGTATATCAACACAAAATCTAACCACCCTCCTAACATAATAAAGCAACTTCCAGCATCAATCAACCGCCAACTATCTGACAACTCTTGCAACGAACGTGTATTTAACAAAGCCAAAACAATCTACGATACTGCCTTGAAAGGAAGCGGCTACACAGAATTATTAATTTACGACAAAGACAAGCAACCCGCACCACCCCGACGCAATAGGTAAAGAAACATCATCTGGTATAACCCTCTATACAGCAAAAATGTTAAGATTAACACCGGCAGTGCATTCCTCAAATTAATTTCTAAGCGCTCCCCAAACAGCACAAATACCACAAGCTCTTCAACAAGAACAACGTTAAAGTTAGCTACAGTTGCATGGACAGCATGAAATCTATCATCCACAAACACAACAAGAAAATAATTAACACCAAAAGCGACGCCAGCACAAGCCCCGACGAACAATGCAACTGCCGCAAAAAAGATCAAAGCCCGCTAGACCGTAAATGCCTCACTTTCAATGTAATCTACAACGCGCAAGTTACAACTAACAATGCAACCAAGAACTACATTGGACTAACTGAAGGAAAATTTAAACAAAGACTCTCACAACACAAATTCACATTTAAACACAGAAAATACACAAACAGCACAGAACTTTCCAAGTACATCTGGCATCTACGCGACAAGAAACCAGACTTCGATATCAAATGGACAATTATCAGCCATGGAAGACCTTACAGAAACATTTCAAAACGATGCGACCTCTGCCTAACAGAAAAACTGATGATTATCAAAGCGAATCCTAAAGAACTGTTAAATGAAAAATCCGAACTTATGTGATCTATGGACACAATAGAACAATACCCTTCTTTTAACACTCCCCCCACTTTTTTTTTGTTTGTATTTTCATACAATAATGTAAATTTTTGTATGAAAAAACAAAAAAACGAAAAAAATAAAACAAAAACAAATAGCGTATATATAAACTACATAGGATTATTCTTCATTGAATACTGTCTGGTGATTGCGCGTAAGTTCGCTCTGTCATCTTAGATTTTTTAATTTATATATATATATATACATATATTTTTTTTCTTGTACTTCAAAAAGTTACAAATTACATTTAGTACAAAAAGTCAAAAGATAACCTTCAAAAGCTGAGAAAAGAAAACGATGATCTGAAGTTTCAAGTAAGTGAGCTTAGTTAAGAAATGAAAGAACTGAAGAACATGATAGCGTCTCTTCCTCAGGCATCCTTGACCGACGATACAGACATTAGTAAATGTATTTACTTTATGAGTAAAGAATATGATGACATGAAATCTTCACAGCGATTAATGGATAAAGAACTGATAAGATTATCTACCAAACTAGAAAAAATTGGCCAGAAAGTATACGCAATCGACGAAGCAATCGAAGATATGTACATGTATAGTTATCAGTATAATGTAAAAATTTACGGTATACCTCGACGAAGCCCTCGAGAGACTGCCACAGAATCTGCAGATATATGTATGAATCTCTTCAATAAATTGGGAGCGACATCGATTTCACTATCGGACATAGACATTGCTCACTGAATTCCAAATCGTCAACCGTCTTCATTCCCGCCAGCAAACACTTGCAAATTTACAAGAAGACTCGCGAAAGAACAGGTCATGACCCGCAAGAAAGAGGCAGCAAGAGTCAATGTTTTTTATATAACTGGAGCTTCGTCACAGATAAGGACCCGAATAAAAATTCTAGATCATCTCACCCCAAGGTCACAAGAAATTTTCAAGAAAGCGAAAGAATTCCAGAACAACAACGAATACAAATACTGTTGGACAAAGAACTCAGTTATTTATCTTAAGAAAGATGATGAATCGGCTACCATCAGAGTAATAGGAACCGATGTCCTGGATAATCTGTAATCAAAATCAATAACTGAAAATAAGTCAATTTAATTTATTTTAAGCGATGAAACACAACAAACGTACTTTGAATGAAACAAAACTGTTACTTAAAGAACTTTCCTATTTTAATGAGAATACTTTATTAAGTCATGGTAAACTCAATAATTTGCAGTTGCCCAGTAATCTTCCTACTAAAAGATACCTAAATAAACTACATAGCTTATACGCCATCTAGATTTATTTACAACAAATCTCTCTCCTAAACCTGACATCAACCCTGACTCTCAAATACAGTTGAACAACATTAAATCAAACTACTATTCACCGCATATTTTTCAAAAGTTGAAAATTAATTTAACCAGTAGTACTTCTAAAACAAATTTTTCTATAATTCATAAAAATTTAAGAAGTCTTAATGCTAATTTAGAGAAATTCCAAATTCATTTGTTAAACGAACTTGCCGATTTGAATTTGATGTTATTGGAATTTCTGAAACCAAAATAACTAATTATAGTTTACCTCTTAAAACTAATTTGAATATTCCGGGTTATAAATTTGAATACGTCCCTACACCTCTAGCTTCTGGAGGTGTCGGTATGTATATCAACTCAATTCTTAATTATTCTGTACTAGAAAAAACTTCTAATTCTGATTATCAGGCTCTCTGGATTGAGATTCAACTTTCTAATCAAAAAATATTACCTGTGGTACTGTTTACAGACAACATAGTTCTCCAGCAAACTTCTTGAATTATATTGAAAACACAGAACGTTACAATAAGAAAAAAAAATCAGTTTTCTTAATTGGAGATTTCAATATCGATCTATTGAAAATAGAAACTTGTAGTTATAGTCCTAACTTTCTTACTGCACTTCAAAGCTGTTACCTCTTACCAACGATTGACAAGCCCACGAGAGTGTATAATACTTCAGCTACCCTTATTGATAACATATTTACAAATATACCGGAGAAATTGACTTGTAGTGGAAATATAATTTCTGACATAAGTGATCATTTTTCACAATTCTGTATATTCTCAGCAACCAAAGTCAAAGTAAAAATTAAGAAACGTAAAACAAGATATCTCTCTAAAACTATAATTAATAATTTTGTTGAAGACCTCTCCGAGTCCAAATTTACTGAGTATTCTGCAGATTTATTTTTCAATAATAATAATAATGTAGATGCTTCGTTTTCATTGTTTTATAGAAAAATAAATGATTTAGTAAATAAACATGCTCCAATGAAGTTTCTTTCCAATCGAAGATTGAAACAGTTGCAAAAACCATGGATAACACAGGGTATTCGGACTTCCATTAAAGTTAAAAATCAGCTATTCTCTTCTGGTAATACTGACAAATATTAATATAACAGAAACAAATTATGTCACTTAATACGCATCTCTAAAAAGCTTTACTTCAACCATTATTTTGATTTTAATATACAAAGCATGAAAAGAACTTGGATAGGAATTAATACACTCATTAATAACAATAAACAAAGATCGAAACTATCTCCCGTCTTAAAGATCTGAATAATAACAAAAAGTTGGAGTTTGCAATTGACTGCAAAAATGTATCAGATATTACAAATACACACTTTGCCACCATCGGACCAAAACTAGCTAGTAAGATTCCTTTATCCAATAAGAACTTCACTGATTATATTTACTTAAAAAACATAGATCTCAAAGATTCTTTCTTTTTCATACCATGCAGTTACTAAACAAGAAATTGAGATTGAAATATCAGCTTTACCTAAAAATAAGTCTTATGGGCTATACTCCTGTCCTATAGATCTAATTAAAGCTTCAAGGTACATTATTAGTGATCATTTGGCTTATCAATTAAATACCTCCATTAACACTGGGACGTATCCCTCTAAACTAAAGCTTTCTAAAATAATACCTATATTCAAATCTGATGATGACTCAGATCCTAATAACTATAGACCAATAGCCCTTCTTTCAGTGTTCAATAGAATCTTTGAGAAACTGATTTACAAACGTTTGATTGTTTTCATTGACAAACATGACCTACTCTTTGAATCTCAATACGGATTTAGGAAAAAAAACTCAACGCAACATGCGATTTTAGATATAATAAGTACTATACAATCAAATCTTGACCAAAATCTCTTATCTTGTGCTATATTCTTAGACTTGTCTAAGGCATTTGATACCGTTGATCATAATATATTGTTAAAAAAGCTTTATTATGGTTTTCGAGGTATAATTTATGATTGGTTCAGATCGTATTTGAGCGGCAGAACCCAATTGCAAACTACTTCTGTTGGTTCGTGCATATCGAATAAAAAACAAATGATGTGTGGTGTTCCACAAGGCTCAGTTCTTGGGCCTTTACTCTTTTTGCTTTATATTTATGACATCTCAATGGCCTCTAAGGTTTTTGAATTTCACCTTTTTGCTGATGATACTAATATTTTGTTCCATGGTACATCTGTTAAATCACTTGAAACTGTGGTAAATGAAGAGCTAAAAAAACTCCATCAGTGGTTTACAGTTAACAAGCTGACTCTTAACTTGAAGAAGTCTAATTTTGTATTTTTTTCCCATTACCGTAAAAAGGTATCTGAAGTCAATATCAAAATATTTGATAACTCTCAAAATAAGTTTATTTCTCTTGAACGGAAAAAGTATGTCAAATATTTGAGTTTGCTAATTGATGAAAGTGTTTCATGGAAACCTCATATTGACTTCATTTGCAATAAAATAAGCAAGATTGTTGGCCTGCTGGCCAAACTTAGACATTTCATTCCTCTGCATACCCTCAAAACATTGTATCATTCCTTGATTCTACCACACATATTAATATGGTCTAAGTTCTCGGGGCCAAGCTTGCAAGACTTATCTTAAGAAAATATTAGTTCTGCAAAAACGAGCCCTAAGAATAATTCACTTCATTGATAGTAGAGAAAGTGCCATTTCCTTGTTTTACAAAAATAATTTTCTACCCATAAATTTCTGTATCTTGAATATATTTCCAATTTAATGTATGATGTTGTAAATCAAATTGCACCCTCAAATATTTTTAAATTGTTTTATTCCATTTCCAGTATTCATTCACACAATACCAGGTCATCTCATTCTCAGAATTTGTACACTCAATACTCTCGAACAAATTTACAAAAGAATTCTTTTTCTC
>JAOBRB020276598.1:0-11341 GCA_027575285.2 Zoanthus pulchellus | reverse complement strand
TTTGGAGTGGGTTTTAAGATAAATTTAATTAAGTAATATATATAAGTTAGATATGTAATATATATAAATTAGATATCGTTATTTTGAGCTTATTTATATATCTATTTTTTATTAGATAGGTGTCCACAATTAGTTACCTAATTGTTAACTAGAGAATTTGACACATTAATAAAGGTTATTATTATTATTATTATTATTATTATTATTATTATTAACATTTATTCCAGGCATGCGCGTTGTATATGAGATGGTAAATAGCCAACGAGGTGCGTAGCGTCGAGTTGGCTAAAATCATCTCATATCCAACAATCGCGAATGGAATAGTTGTTTTATTAAATTTCATGAGTTTTCCGAACCCTTCGATACTTTCGATAAGATTTTTTGTTAGTTTCCATATATGGTCATTCGGTATATGAGCTGATAACCGAGATTGAGTGAACCAATTGCAATCAGAACGCTAGGAACGCAATATTCGAGGTTGAAAACTTAATAAGAGATATAGAGATTACTCAATGGAAAATGTGCGCGTGCTGGTTTTATGCACGAGTTGAGAAGTATAAAAAAAACGAAAGAGTGAGCTCAGCGAACGAGTCAGGTATCTGATACGCAACAATGAGTGCATAAAAATTGTACAAGCATTTTCCATTCTGTAATTTACTTATTCCATAGATACTGAGATTTTTTAAAAATACAATTTTTTGTTCTCAGAAGCAATTATAAATTTAACGATCAATAAAGGAATTAAGGTCGCAGTTTTGTCAAAGTATTTTATTTTGAAAAATACTGTTAAAGGTATCAAGTTATTAAAATATAATCAATTATTTCTGTCTCTTTGAATAAATAATAAAAATGCACAAGAACTTAAAATACCTTCAATTTATATCGTATTTCAAAACATAGTCAACTATAATTAAAACTAAGCAAAAGTTTACGTAGCTTTTTCAAAAATCATTATATTTGTACCTCTACTTTTCATCTTCGGAATTATTGTAGACTCTTATTCTTTTCCTATTTTTGGGCGTTTTGTCCTCATGACTAGGAAGCGGAGGTGATTGATTTTCCTCCGGTGAATGACAGCATTTGAAAGCAGTGACATTGCTTGTTGACCTGCGAGAAGTATCAGATACAACAGGTGTATCTGCTGCAACTTAGTTTAATGTAGCTGTAGATGTTGTAGAACTAATGTTTGCTAGAATAATTGACATCTGCTGCTGTTGTTTGGCCGTCAGGTGACCGTGTAGTTTTCGATGCTTTTTAGTGTGGCCTGAAATTTGTGCAATCTGCGGTACACCATTCTCAGTAAAAGTTTGTACCATTTTTTTTTCGCACTGTGATTACGACGTTTGTTTGTTAAACCAGCTTTCTGTACCATAACTTTCATAAGAATGGAGAGTATATTTATGCAAACTGCATTGGATTTGAACGAGAATCTATGAAGAGATTTAGATGTTATATTGTTTGTTGCAATTTAAAAGGGAACTTCGGCATTTCTCATCTCTTGTGGTCTTCGTTATGCAAAAGCCGTATAGATTTCTACATGGTACCTTTCACTACCATCCGTAGCGACATTTTTGGTGGAACTTGTCTGACAGATTGTTAGTAGGATGAAGTATTTGTTTCAAATTTAAAATTCAAAACCGGTTATATCATGTAATTTATGTAACCTCGCGCGAAAAGTTAATTGACAACACTCTTTTGTTTCAAAGTTTCATTAAACTAAAAAGTCTTGATTAGATAATATGGATATTGTTTATCTCGATTTCAAACAAGGGCGCCAATTTTAAAGTTCATTAACAGTAACACTCATCAACCTTTGCTCGGCACAAATACGGTAAAAATCTTGCTTGGAATTTTGAAATCTGCCCACTTCCTTAATACGAACTGAATGAACTCGTCCCAGATCTAAATGAACTGATTATTTTATATGAATTTGTTTCTGTATTGAGACAAAGATAAAAGTGAAAACGATTGGAACGTCGGAACAAATTTGATATTAAGTTCCGATCGCTGCAAAATTCAAAATTTTTTTGATATTTACAATTTCCCGAAAATAAATTGTCCGAAATGTTTTTGGTATTATTTTTGAAATCGTCATCACGTACATAATATTTAACATTAAAATTTTAGCTGTGATAAAGGTCCATTACCGAGGAAAAGTGCACATAACGTATTTCTGAAATTTCTGGAACTTTTATGTTCCAATTAATTTAGTCTGATATAAAGACTTTTAATTTCCAATTAACTGGAAATCTTTTAACTTATAATTAATTTGGTCTTATGTAAAGACTTTATAAATGATTTAAAAATGATGTATAAAGTCTATACAAGACCAAATTAAAAATCTCGTGTGATACGCGACTCCCATCAATTAGCTTAACTAATATTCTAAATCTGAAGGTCCTGTTTCCAATTTGGAAAGTGGTAATTTCGCTTCTGTAAACAGCTGAACGTATATATGCGTTTGATTGTTTGGTAGTACTGGAAATAATAAAATGGAGACTTTGTTTTCTTTATAGGTTTGATTTTCTGCGAGACTGCCCTTATGGGTCTGGTACACACTTATACCACACGTCACTTCCGGTGCAGTGCAGTCACAATGACTATGTACATATCAGTGGTGCGGCATTTGTGCGAATTACTTCTAAATCCAGACATGAAGAAACAAACAGTGATCATTCATGGTTTACAGCACGCCCAAAGGGAGGATATAGAACTCGTAGCTGTACGAGTCCCCGGCTGCCTACGGCCGATCTGCCTCTCAGTGAATACTCGTATGTGGGATTTCTGTGGATTAATAATTTTATGTTGACAAAAAGGTGGAGAACTTCAGCGGCAGCTGATAGTGAGGCAACACTTAAGCTACTGAAAGAGTTTGAAAGGTTTTGCAGTAATACTAAAGGAGAACTCCAACAGTTTTGGAACTCTAGAAGGGAGTCTGTCAAACATTCAAAGAAAAACCTTTCAGATGACTGCTCGATGGTTTCCCCAGTGCACGACTTTGCTTCTGGGAAAGAAACTTTACAGCACACGACTGCCAAGGATAAAAGTATGGAAAGATCGGAATATTGAAATGGTCTTATTTATTTACCATTAGTTCATTCCATTCGTTTTTTGTGGTATATGGACCGTTTTCTAATCCTTCTTGAACATTTCAGTATCAGACATGTTTTGATATAGTATTAGCAATATAAATGTTTGTTTTGTTTTTGTCATTAAAACATTTTATGAGATAGCAGTAACCTTGTGGTATGTGCTTTGGGTATTGCGTAGTGTCCGGTATATTTTTTGTAAACACTCAAAATCAGCATAAATGACAAATGGGAGTCTCATCTTTCTGTTATTTTCAAACTTAATATAAGATCCAACCTTGGGCATATCAACATTAACTGGTTCATTTTGAAAATATTTTTCTAATGATTTTTTATATTGAAACGAGTATAAACATCACTAACAAAATAAACATTTGTGTTGGTGGTTATTAACTTGTGATGAAAGCAATCTTGACATTTTTTATCCAACAGTAATGATTTGTTTCATCGCTTGATATTAAGAGTAAGTTACTTTTTCTTCATATTTCTCACTTATTCTTAATTTTTTTTCATATTTCTCACTTTTTTTTAGATTTTCAACACGTTTGTTTACCTCTTTTTTTAACAGGTTCAGGAACATAAGATAATAACCAATCTGTAAATTCACCGTATTTATTTTTGACACTATTATTAAAATGAATAAAATTGTTAAGGCTGTAAAAATTTTGTTAAAAAAATGTATTGTTTAAAACCAAACCGGCAAACGTTTTCGACTTAAAAGTCATCCTCGGTGTTCTATTTGCCGCGTATAAATTTAAAAAATTTTATACTTAAGTTATTCCCATTGGAAACAGGAAAATTGGATGAGCTTGAAGTTTTTTGTTTAGAGATGGTTCTTTGCTGCTATTTCAGTATTTGTAACGCTTCCATGATCTTTCTTTTCCCCCATTGTCGTGCAGGTATTATTACACGCCACGTAAAAGAATGTGTTGGGAATTGATAAAGGTGTTTTGCAGGTCCGGATAATTTGGCTTTGTCTTGATGTTCATTAATTCGAATGCTAAGGTTTCTTTGTGTCTCGCCAATGTATTTTTCTCCGCAACTACACTGTCCTTCGTAAACAAGATAGGATTTGTGTTCATTTTGATCTTTTAACTTAAACATAGACTTTATTTTTCGTGTTTCCCAAATAACTTGTGTTTTGTATCTATGTTGCGAAAAGCAGTGAGGTATATTTAGAAAACCCGAGCTTGATTTTTCGTTTCCTTCGCAATATGGTAATTTGACAGTTATTCGTCTACGTTCCTCAAACAAAAAATGTGGAATGAGTGGATCGTCTTGTGAGATTTTATCTTAGAAAGACCGAATTGTTGAGTTGATAAAATTCCTTGGGTAGCCTGACGAACATGTATATCTAAATCATTCATAATTTTATCAAAATCTTGTTTATTTACTTTTTTATTTAGTTTATTAATTATTAACAATCCAATTTCAACTTCTTTTGTTATACCATCAAAATAGAATATGTTTAAATTTTGTTTTAAACTATCATAAAGATATTCTACATTTTCCCAATCTTCATCATTTCTATTTTATTAGTTAACTCACTTTTTTTAAAAACTTGGGTTCATTTTTTTGGTTTGTATTATAGATCCACTCGCTCGTGCTTCGCTCGTTATTTTTTTAGTTTACATCCACTCGCACGTGCCTCGCTCGTTATTATGAAAAAATTGTGTCCTTTCCTTTAAAATTCTAAACCAAAATGTGAATGGATGTACATGAACCCATTTTGTCCTACAGTCGGCCTTTTTCTACTACTGCTTGGAAAATCAATCTCAAGAAATAGTACCTTAACCAAGCTGTCGCCTAGACTTGACGAACTGGGGGTTCTTCGTTGTGATGGACGACTTCTTTGTGTTGATTGTTTGCCTTATGATATTAGGTTTCCTATAATTTCACCAAGAGGTCATTGCATTTCAAGCTAATTGTTAGACATTATCATGAATTGGCTAACCACAGCGCTTGAACTAACTTCATTCTATCGCAAATCAGTGAAAGGTATTGGGTTATTGGCGCGAGGGAAGAAATGAAAGAATGCGAAAGCACCTGCAATATGTGCAAGAGAATGGAAAACAAAGTTGCTGGATAAATTATGGGACCTTTACGTCGTATTCGGACTCGCTTTACTTTTCGTTCTTTCGACCGAACCGCGGTTGACCACGCTGGACCATTCTTTACAGTTCAAGGAAGAGGAAAGAACGTCAGAAGAGATGGTTGTACCTGTTTACTCGCCCACGAGTGGTTACAACTCGAGTTGACCTGAGGACTTGATACAGACAGCTTTCTAAATGCATTTGCCTGTTTCATCAGTCGACGGGGAGTTCCAAAGGAAATGCTCAGGGATAATGGAACAAACTACGTTGGAGAAGTGAATGAGTTAAAGTCCCCGGTCAACCAGCTGGACAAAGGCAAGATTCAACTTACAACTGTTGGCGGCAGAATCAAATGGAGTTTCAATCCACCAGGAGGTCCACACTTTGGTGAAGTTAACGAAGTAATGATAAAGGCAGCTAAAAAAGCCATTTACGCAATCATTAAGGACAGCAATGTTACAGATGATGATCTTATTACAAGTTTTTCAGGTACAGAAGGAATGTTGAACTTTAGGCCTTTAACTTATCAAACTGGAAACCCAAGAGAAGATGTCCCTCTTACCGCTCCAAACTAACTTCTATATGGTCAATCGGGAGGGAACTTTGGATCAAAAGTTGAAGATGAAATCAGAATGGACTTCTTTTAGGTGATCGTACACGCGAACATATTTATGATATTCGTAATAACGACTCAAGTAAACTAGTTTCCTGAAACTTTTGTTTGCCTAACCATTCTCTTTCATATGCCGCAATACCAAAGAGATGCGACTCATTCACCGATTGGGTACACGTAATCCCAATGGGCTGAATGAACGCTTCAATTTTTCCTAATTTATTCATGTTCATGTTTTTTTCTCTTCGTTCGTTTTCAATTTTCATGGCTACCTTGTTTCTATTGGCTAGTTTTTCATCTCCTGCCTCTATAAACTCTACATTTTCTCTTTTTCTTTCCTTAACCCCGCCAAAGGACAACGTCCGAGACGTCAGTATTCTCGTTACTAAATGGCTTCTTCTAAGAGTTTGGCGGCGACGGTTAAAACAGTGTCTATCTACTTTAAATGTCCGCACGAAGTAGACCTGTCTTGTACAACACTTGAAAGATATTGTTGTTCCTATTTTTAGACCCGAACGTATCTCGGGCGCAATGGCCTTTAGGAAAGATTTCACACACCTATCCAGGGCAAGATAGACCCACTCGTGTTGCAAGAGTCCAGTATGATGGTAAAGTTTAGTGAGACCAATTCACAAGTTGGTCCCACTTGTTCGAAAACTCAAACGAACAATGTACTTCTAATGACATTGTTGCTATTGTTTTTTATTGTGATCCTGTGACCCCAGTGTCGGGCGGGGGAACGTTAAGACAAGAATTTGGGATACCTGTGCCCGAAATGAGTCATGAATCACGTGGTGTCGGATGGCGCGCTTTTGAGGACAAAAATAGATTTTTCCTGTAGTCGTGGAATAATTTTGTAGAAAGAAGAGAAGTTGTTCGTTCTCGAAAAGAAATAGTATGAGACTTTTAGGACTTTCGTCGTAATAACCGTATTGGATTTCATTTATAACAATCACAGCCACAAAATACTGCAATGGAACAAATCCATACTACTAGCCCAACTTCAAGTGTATGGAGATACTCCATCATTCTAGGGAGCCCCACTAAATAATTGTTTTGGCTTCGTAAACGGGACAGTTAGACCCATGTGCTAATCTGGGCCCAGTTGTTCATTAGCATTAACCCAGTGTTAACCCACGATCTTGTTTTCAATGTTACAAGGAGAGACTTTAGCTGTTACTTTTGATTAACAATACTTTTCCCTTGAAAAAGCCAGACAGTATTCATAAGTAACCGTTTAACTTTTCTGAAAGATGAAATTTCTTTTCAATTTTTTCTTATTCCAGGGTTAAATTTAACCAGCCTTTTACAATGGCATAAGCGTATCCATGCCCTCAAGTTCTAGTTCGCCCTTCCCAATGGACTTATCGCCAATATATATGAAACTACGGGTAACAATCTCAATTGTTGATCATGGACTATTCCATTTTTTAGAGGTAACCTTCCCTGACGAGAAACTTGGAATTCCTCAGGTATCCCCATTTTGACTATGTCGAGAACTTCCATTTTTTTAGAGAAACAGGGTTTTCTCAGGTTATCTCAATTTTGGCCATAGTTTCCCTCAGAGTCAGTAAAATCACAAGACATAGATTAAAACCATATAATAAAATTTTGTAAAAAGCATTTCTGTCACCAATTTTGCCATATGCATTTTCTGTCAAACAAATGGAAGAATTAAGATATATTTGTTTTGCTTTGTTAATCTTTTCTTAGAAGGCCGTCGGCATGATGCAGGAATTCTTGATGCAGGAGTCTGGCTTGCAGATAGTTCTGTATGACAATGCTATATTTCCTGGACGACGAGTTTTGTGTATCTATGGGGACTCTGTTTATCCCATAAGAGCTCATATAATTTCACCATGTGAAAATATATCAGAGAACACACTGTCCATGTGTACCATTCATAAAATACTCATTTACCTTTGGCCATTTATACCATTAGTCCAGAAAATTCAAGCTACTGCCTATATAATTCAAAATGATTTTTAAGGTTTTTTTCTCCAACGAATGTTGTCCTTCATCAGAGTGTACACTCTACAATATTAATTTTAAACTGGCAGACTTTGGGGCGAGCGTCCGACAGTTTTTCCACTCTTTCCACGACTGTTTCAATGACATCGACTGTTTTACGGTATGGCGTTGACTGTTTCAATGGCATCGACTGTTTCAAGTAAAAAATTGATGAGAACATATACTGGGTAGGATGGCGGCATAATTCATCCCACAATTTCAATGGCATCGACTGTTTTACGGCATGGCATCGACTGTGTCACGATATGGCTCGCGCGTTTCTTGTAAAAAATTGATGAGAACATATACTGGGTAGGTCGGCAACATAATTCATCCCACAATTTCAATGGCATCGATTGTGTCACGGTATTCATCGAGCGTTTCGTAAAAAATTGATGAGAACATATACTGCGGTAGGACGGCGGCATAATTCATCGCACCATTCACGGCTGATTTGGTTTTAAGGAAAACAAAATGGCTGAAAGTACAGAAAAACTTCAACATGAAACAAAAGACAGGCTAACAGCCCTTTACTTGATAACCATATCTTAATGAGCACAATTAGATAGCAATGTAGGACAAGTCGTGTCTTGATAACAAATATAACAAATATCATATTAGCAAAAAAATGCATGGCAGGCTGTTGCATGTAAGTTAGCAATCAATGTGGCGTCAACTTGTCAAAGATACTTTAAGACCAACTTTTCCATGTATATTAAGAGCTTGCACGGAAAAGCAGCAGTTCTCATATACAAGCGATACTACCCTGGGCAATGCTGACGGCATGTCGCCGGCATATATTAATCAAGATTAAGAAAGACAAACGAAGTGGAACGTCTTCATAATATTGATAATCGATGTATTCTTCGTGCTTCTTAAAAGAACAAGTAAAAATAACGTAAACATTTTCATTGGAACATCCAAGCTATCAGATTCATTTAGGAAAGTGTATTTCTTGAAGAGGTTTATTTTTTATTCTCCGCTTTTGAAAGTTCACTTTCAGTGTGACCCTGTTTAGTATTAATTACTTTGTAAATCTATGGAGGAGCTGCTTTAGAAATATTATTGAACAATATTCTAATTTATTAGAAACATCCATGAAGCTCAATTAAACTTCTTACTATATTTACAGATATGCTTTGTGTATAAGGAATAAAATTAATTTTACGTTTTACACTGTTGCAGGTTGAGCCCTGATACTCAAAAGATGAGAAAAAGGTTTAAATAGGCGGAGCATGTAAATCTCTTTTTTAGTACCAGAGTGCAAATGGAATTGCACAACAGTTTAATCACTGGCTGCAGTAACTTTCAGTAAAAATAATACTTGCGAAATTTTATATTGTTTTAAAATAAAATTTTCAAAAAATTGTTATAATATTAGTGCACAGGAATATGATTTTTATCTAATTTTTTGTTGACCCAAAAGTCTTCAAAACTGCAAATAAATATCTAATATTATCCAATGTTAAGTATGACTTCATCATCTTGATAGCCATATTTGATGACTTCCAATTCCACACATGAAACAAGCTTAATTGCCATAATATTATGAAACACATGGAGACTTGTCAGTTCTACCATCTAAAGATACCAAAGCTATAACAACTGTAATGTCATCTGGTTTTCCTCCAACAAATGGGAGACCCTGAGCCTGAGCATGTTGTGCAAAAGGTGACACATAACAGCAATTGGTAGATAATTCTCGAGCCTGGCACGCGATTGTATCTGCTAAAGCCTGAACACTCTTTTCAGAGTTGTCCTAAAAGAGTTAAAAAAGCTATGGTCATGGGATATTTCACTATTAAGTATGACAAGTACATTTCTTTTATGCAATAATTATTTAATATAAAAAAGAAAATGCAACAGTTGAAGTGACATGATCGCTTGTACTTCACATAACAGTAAATGGAGAGTTGGTACAAGTCAGAAATTTAGTAATCACGTTCACTTAAACTATTGAAAGACATTCAAAGATTAACATATGTTTGTCAGTCACATGACTCATTTTTTTTAATAATTTGTGTTTAACGCAGCAATTTTAAAGATCTATTTCCAATATTTTCAATTGAAAAGAAACAATTTAGGCATTTTGCAATCTTGCATTTGATTGCCTTTACAATTGTTGTGGTGAGATGATCTCTTATATATATCTGTTTAGATATGTATTTACTCCACTGCTTTGGCACATGAAATACATAGGCAGTTTAGTATGTAGTATGGCTCGTCAAAATACTACAAGACTCGTAAAAATATCAGCCATACAGTACTAGACACTAAACTGTCTAATAAGTGATTTATTATCCAGTTTTTGATCGAAAATAAAAATAAAATAGAATACTCGGACTCGCGAAGTAAAACAAGTTTTCTGGAGTACGAATATTGCTCAAAATGTATAATACGTCTGGATATTTGTATTCGCCCCCTGACCCTCTCATGGTGTTATTTATACGGTTATTCGTGCAGCTGGATAATAAATACGTATATAGTATTTCAACGGAAATTACAAACAGATTTAACTTTTGAAAATAATAGTAACAATAATAGTATTTTTGTAACAATAATAATAATAATAATGTAAATTTTGTTTCCACAATATTAATCTAAATAAAAAAATTGTTGTACTACAGTTGTTTGAAATAAGTGCCATACCTGTAAATAAACTAGAAAACACAAAATAAGACAACAATTAAATTATTGTTGCAATTAATAACTGGCACGGCCCTTACTCAGGGATTCATGGTAAATCTAGGATATGGTGAAATAATTTTAAAACAAGAAAAACAAGCTTCAACCGAGGAAATAAGAAAACTCTTCATCATTCAATAACAGTTTGCAGCTTGTCAAAATACCTCAAGTTTTTGAACTTCATCCAAGATTTGATCAATTGAGAGATTATCAAAAAGTCCATCAGTGCCCATGACAATCAAGTCGCCTTCTTCTACAGAGAATGAGGAACTTTCCACCTCCTCCATACTTAAATAAAGAACAAATTGCAAGATAAATAATTATAATATACAAACAATAAAACATTAACAAATAAAGTAGAAATTGTGTGAAGACAGATGGCGCGTTAACCCCCTGTATACATAATAGAACCTTAACTACTTCAATATGGGATTACTTTGTATCAGCGTGTTTCAAAAAGAATCAGAGTTGAGCTTCTTAAAACATACAAATCCAAACTAATTCCATATTGAACGAGCTAAAGGGGTTCGATTATTTATTAATCATATATCATAAAAATGAAAAAAATGTGAAAACGGGCCAGAAAAAAAGCAGTACGTGATAATATGGTGACTGTTTATTGGTGTGCATCTATTTTCAATTGGCTTACAAAAATCATGTAACTGCTTCAACTTTTCTGAAACTGCACTCGACAATGAAAATTGCATAATTTGTAATTTGTAAAAATATATCGTTGGATATAATTTTTTATTATATATGTACTGAGATTTACCGATTGAAAAGGCGCGAAATAAATTTGGTTCACAAGCTGGTCTAAGAACCCGACAGCCAATCAAATGGCGCGTATTGCT
>JAOBRB020276519.1:443-11342 GCA_027575285.2 Zoanthus pulchellus | reverse complement strand
ACGCATATATGATATTATATGTTGACAAATGTAACTGGAATGCGTTCGGTGTGTAAATCTATATAGAAAGAATTAAGGGAGTCTTGCTACCTTACAAATATTCTTAAGCAATGCAGTGTCAATTATATTTTAATACATTTAAATTACGCTTAATAATAAAATAATTAATGTTAGCATTATCAACTTTTATCTTTTTCTTCTCTGGCTTCTCTTAAAATTTCCATCGCGCCCTGATTCAATAAGATTCCTGCTAGGTTGATGCCAAGCTCTTCTGCCGCCATCACCGCTGCCTGAGTCCCTGCAGGCGCACATATGGATGACTTGGTCAGCTTGGGAACAAAGATCATATCCAACACGTCAATAGCGGGAAGTGTTTCTGTTAATGAAGCTTTTAGGCACTGTGAACCATCCAGACTAAGAACTGTTCCAGTAATTGTCAGCTTTGGAATAAAAATATATATGTTGAAAAGGTTTCGAAGAACTAACAAAATAACACTTTCTATGAGTGACATTCATTTTACTGGCTATCAAGAAAGTCGGTGTTTACGTCGAATTTAGCGAATCTGAGTCAGAAGCTGTTGTTAATTATTTTGTTAGATATAAGCAGGGCAACGGTTACAAATGGCGCGGTAAAATAAAATATGCATTGGCGAACGTGAACACACAACCAGATTATCTGAGCCAGCTCGATATCTAAATTATCTGCCGTATCACCGAATCTCTAACCATTGCAAAGTTTCGTCCTGATTTGAATAAACAAGTTCAAGCCTTCTCTTTGCCTTTATTCCCCGTCTATTAACAGTATATAACTGCGTTGTTTCTAAAGATTACTTTAAGATTCGAAAGCGTTTGTTTTTATTTTTTAACTTTTTAAACTTTTATGCCATCGTAATACATATTACAGCAAGTGGCTAATCGTACGGGACGCGTATACGCCGACTTGAATTTGCTATTCATACGGGACTCTTGAGTATGCGTAGTAAAGCTATTAAGACATCACGCAGACAAGGCAAAATTGTACTTAATTTAGCAAGTTGGATATCAAGTACCGCTAAGACAAACAACCGAAAACCTTCGAACGTGAGAAAGAATTTGAAAACGACTTACCGTCAGAACTGATCGATGCTTCGGAGCACATTTGTCACCAAGAAAATAAACATGTAATATTATTAAGACGATAGAAATGACAATTCACCAACACTGCTGAAAACGGAACGAAATCAACCCATAAACATTGCCACAAATAATTTAGCCTAAGCATACTCAATGTTTACACATACTCAGAAGAGTCCCCTATGAATAGCAAATTCAAGTCGGCGTACGGTTCCCGTACGAATAGACACTGGGTATTTTATGATACTAGAGTTTTACCTTGTCATTGATGTGACTCACCTGTTGGTCATCGATTTGTGAGTACACTCCGATTGGAACACTACACCCCCCTTCCTGTTAACAAAAACATGAAGCATACAAAATATACTGAGAGATAAATGGTGATACAGGTGCTTGTAAAAAGTATAATAGAAATGTTTCTTCCAACTTTCAGTGAGCTAGAAGGTGGGTAGCACTTTTCGCACTCTCTGATTGGTTCAATCAAACAGCAAATATCCTAAGCTATTTACCTTGGTCACTCAACCGTGAAAAAGATGATCAGTTCTGAATTCTATAACATTTCCACTCCCTATTTCAAAACTCATTTATATTGTTAAATCAACAATAATACTTAAGCGTAGAAAGTTAAAATGATTATATAAAGCTTAATCTCCCACAACATATTTAGACGATTCATTCATTTTAAATATTAGCTAAAAAGCTAGTTAAATCGTTTACGAGCATAGTGGCCCATGGGACCGGTGCTTATCTCCGGTTTCCATAGTGTTAAGCGGATGAGAGTCTTTGACTCCCCCTGGACGGGACATCAATCGCAGGTTGGCTCCCAGCTTTTTTCATTTTCCTACCCCGAAAGGATGGAAAGCTGAGATAGCTTCGGTGGAAAAGGTGTCACAAATATTCAAATTTCTGTATAGTGTTACACGTACGAAAGTCGACAGCGACTCTCCCTGAATGGGAAATTAATTCATCGCAGGTTAGCTCCTAGCAGACGGTTGGTACTCATCTACCTACCCCGAAAGGATGGAAAGCTGAGTTGGCTTTGGCGGAAAAGAAGGTCACACAAATATTCGAATCGCGGCAAAGTGCAGGCATCGAACTGGGGACCTTGTGGTTGGAAAGCAAAGATCTTACCAACTGTACCAACCACGTCTGCCCATTAAAAATATTAAACCTTTAAAAATAGATTATTTTAATGATTATTTTTTTTGAATAAAGTTGGATAAAATCTAAACAAATTAAGAAAGGATAAGACTAGAGATCAACCCTTTACAGAAAAATATTGAAAGTATATGAGAGCAATTTTTCAAGTTTTGAAATACTCTAAATTACCTGTAGCCTCTAAAATAATTTCTTCAAGAAACAAGATGATATTGCTGTTCCTTACCAGACTCCTAAGAAATGCCCTCTCGGCTGCACAACACAGAACTGTATTGTTGTCTGACACCTTGGACAACAGAGCGAGGACCTCAGTGTTCTTCAGTTTTACCTCTACACCAAGTGCGCCCTGGAAAAACGATCACAAATCACGATTACACGTTTTCATTTCGATTCAAGAAATCAGCAGATATAATATCATTGTCCAAAACCTGGACACCTTGAATAACGTGGAGAAAGTCGTTTATCTTGGCAGTAGTCATGTATAACAGAGACTTGACTCCGTAGACAAGATGCATGCATTTAGCAAAATCAACCTATACTGAAGCACAGAGTGCTATCAAACTTAAAACCAAAATTCAAATCTGCTAACCAATAGAAGTATCTACGTCCTTGTGTGGTGCCGAGGAAGGAACAGTACAGTGCAAGAAAAAAAACGTTTAGATGCGCTGTAAAACAGTTGCCTAAGACGAACCCTTGGTGTAATTGTCACCAAAGAGGAGGCCTATAAGAGATTTTGGCATCTTTCATTAATTACTGTAACACGGGGAAAACATTCATCCAGAATTCTGTTGCAGGATGGTAGCAGACAGACAAGAGATGAGGTAGCAAGCCACAATTACAAGGGACTTGTAATAATAATAATAATAGTAATATTTTATGTATATATCATGAATAAAAACACAGTTAGTAATAACATTTTTAAAAACATCCACAAAATTATTCAAGGTAGGATCAATGTCTGATAACAAGAGGGGCTTCCTTTTGGGCTAAGAAAATTAAAAACAACCTATAAACTAAGGCATTTAAATTGGTTTAAAACTGAACCTTGAAACTACTTTGTTTCTAAAAAATAAATAAATAATAATAATAATACTAATAATAAGACTCGCACTCATCACCGCCTCAATGTACAGAGGCAGCACAGCTCAACGAGGTCGGACCGAAACCATATACAGGCGCACCAGGCTGCCGCTATACGGACCATGCGTTACCTCGGAGCACAGCGTCAAGGACGGGGTAAAACTGGAGTACCCGGACAGAAACCCTTGGAGTCAGATAGAGATGAACAAATCTCTGCCCACGTGCGGACCCCGGGAGTCGATCCCGAGACGTAGAGGTGGGAAACGCGAGTGATGACCACTACGCCAACCTGACTCCCCAGCAATCGCGTATGAGAAACTGAGCTGTAGTGTTGGAAAAGTTTGGACAGCTGGGAAAAAATTGTGTCGTCTTCTTTTGTTTTGTTTTACAACATTTAGGAACCTAGTGAGGTTCCAAGGAGTAGAGATAATAGGACTTGAGGTCCCTTACAAGGATCTTGCTCCAGTGCCTACGGTTTAACGTCCTTATGCGAAAAGACGCGAAAGTCTAACCATTTGTACATGTTAGAACAAAGGTAGCACTTTCTCCTCAATCATTTTAAGAGCCTGAGTAGTGGTCCGGCTGGGAATCGAACCCGAGACCTCCCGCACAGCAGACTAGCGCCTTACCAACTTGGCTAACCAGGCAGCGGTTAGGTAAGGTAACTAAGTAAGGTAAGCTTTAACACGTAGCTCACACGTAACTGCATTACATAGTGTCAAAAACTAGAATGTGTCTCGCGATAAATAAGGTTTTTCTTTGCTAAGTTTTCTCCAAGTTAGGGCATGCACTCTCTTTCCAAATTTCAAAGTAATATATTTCTTAAATGCAAACAAACCGGGTAGCTTGCAAAGTTTATCTAATAGACGTCATAATCTAACAAAACCTGGCATCAAGCAGATCAAGGGAAAAACATCTTGTAGTTCAATTAAAGCTAAAAACAAGGTATTAACTACAGGTACAGTAGTAAGAGGACACATCTGTTTAAAGAAGCTTTTTACTAATATTATTCATATATCTATTCTATTATTCATTTTACTATTTTTATCATTTTTATATTACTTTTTTTTTTCACAATTAGATTAGTTAGGTTTCAGTATTCTTATTGTAATGTATATAACTTTAATGTAATGCGCATTTGATCATTTTAATGTAAAATCCGCAATATAAGAAATTAAATTATTATTATTATCATTATTTCAAGTATTGAAAAACAAACCTGACCCACGGCATAAAGACATTCATTCGGACCCAATACCTAGATGGTGGAATGATCAGAAATTATTTGACATTAGTCCTTTGTCAGAAAAAACTGAACCTATGCTTCCTTGACCCTAAACTGATATACTCAAGCTAGTAAGAATACCGCCGGAGGCTCGTGATTTGATCCCAGGCACTGATGAGACTTGAATATATGAGTAAACTATTTCAAACACATGAAAATAATTGCTGCGAGCCGCCAGACGAGCCGGCAGCGAAACTAGTCTTGACGGAATTGGGCTGCCTGTGTTACAAGCCAGCTTTCACTTGGATTCCATTCAACGACGGATTTTAGCAGTTTCTGAGCGTTCAGTATAATGACCAGCGGTACACGAAAACAAGCATTTAATCCATCACGTACGTGCCAGATACGTATGTTCATTGTTTATCTGCCTTTAATCGATGTTAAACTTAAATAAATACACTTTGTCAACTTTGCAATATTTTCATGAGCAATGTCAAGGTATCTGGCTTTTAAAAATAATAAACAGTATGCGAGCAGCATTCCACTTGCTTACTGCAACAACCAGTTTATCTCTTAATTTATGTTATTATCAGGAGATAAACCATAAAGAGATATTCTTTTTTATCTCCTTTTCACTTTCAAATAAATTTGTGAATAAAACGCTTTAGGTTTACGTGCCTTCTTTGGTTACAGAGAGACTTGCCATAAGAAGTATGGGATGAGGGTATTACTAAGAAGTGAGCTCTACGCTAACAACAGATACAAAACTTTGTAGCTTTCAGGCTTACGCTACAATTGCACCACTCTCCCCTCCCCACCTTTTTCTCTCTCTTGTATAAACGATGCATCAAGTTGTCACAACATATGTATGTATGACGTTATTCAAAGGTGTTGACTTCTGTTGGCATTATATAACTAACTTACCCCTTGCCGTTCGGTGACGGTTCTTTGCTTAAAAATAGAACTTTCTGTCTGTTGTATGAACTTTGAAGCTAATTACAAAAGGACTTTGTATACCTCCATTCAGAAAAATTCAGTGCCATCCAGGTTTCCTCAACCTTTTCTTTTTTAAGTTTCGTAAAGTTCAATTTACCACCAGTTTTCCTTCTGTATCCCTGTTAGTGTCTGGCAAGTCACTATTGTGTTTGAAAAGAAGAACCCAAACAGCAGCGCCGTTTCAAACAGCTCTGACCATAAAAGAATTTCAATATTTCCCCTCTATAGAACAAGGTTGACATACAGATCTGCTGTTATTTCTATGTCTCCATTACCTGTTCTATTCTCTCTTCCCAGCCCATTCTCTTAACACCAGCCACTGCTAAAATAAGAGCCGCATATTTGTCATCTTCATCCAGTTTACGAAGTCTTGTGTTCAAATTGCCTCTCTGATGAAAGCTAGTTAAGTTAAAATAATATAGCATAAAGTAAAAATGGAAAATTTCAAAGCAGTGCTTTCTGATGCCAAGGAAATTAATTTTCAACCAGAGCTACAATAGGCCTTATCACGGTTTTCGCCGCCATCTTGGCGAGTAGGCAAAGTGGCTCAAAATAAGAGTTTGTATGGAAGTTCGGCATCAAACATCTTTAATAACACTTTAGTTTTAAAAAAATTATAAATCGAAAATTTTAATGTTAGGAGAGAGGAACTGAATGCCAAAATTTGAGGCAAATAGCCGCGTATGAACGTGCCTAGTTACAATTTTGCGACTGGACGCGTTTGTATACGGCTATATGTCTCAAATTTTGGCATTCAGTTCCTCTCTCCTAACATTAAAATTTTCGATTTATAATCTTTTTAAAACTAAAGTGTTATTAAAGATATTTGATGCCGAACTTCCATACAAACTCTCTTATTTTGAGCCACTTTGCCTACTCGCCAAGATTGCCGCGAAAACCGTGATAAGACCTATTAACAATTATAGCGCGACCAAGAGTTGTAACTATTTGTAGGTGTATTGTGTTGCTAATATTACTTAGATGATATTTACGGGTCCGAAACCAACCCAGTGTTTGAAGCCGAGAAACTCGGGAACAAGTCTAGAGCACGGGTACCTCTCTTGAAAGGAGAACCCGAACAGTTAGCTGAGCTGAAAACAAATTCGGGACAGACAGACAAACGGCAACCAGCTTTATTTTGTTTTACTGCGCTCAGAAATCAAGGGACGTCCTATAACAACTATGCTACCTGCGTAAGATGGACCAAATTTGCAAAAAAACAACCCTACGCAATTGATCATGAGGGGAATCAAGTAGTTGGAGTCAAACAAACTTTGCTTAAATCTATCTCAATTAACAAATGTAACTTCAAAGTCATGATCCGAACTTATTCAAAGATGCCATCTCTCTAACCAATTGTGCAGCAGTGTGTTTTTTGTCCGCTGCATAACCCCAGCCATTAATTTTCATGTAGATAAATGAAATAGGAATGCGTTCGGTGTGTAGATATATAGAAAGAAATATGAGAAAAATATCATATATAGCCCTCGGCGGGAATCGAACTCCACATCTTCGGTTTACTAGTCCGACGTGTTAACCACTACATCACAAGGACCAACCACGCTGATAACGCAGCCGGACAATGTTATGTAGATGGTAACTGTAGGCGTTATTTTTCTCTATTGGATAGCCTAAAGGATATGACTAAAGGATAGCCTTCACTGGTATATGTTAAAAATATGTGTTGCTCACTGGTTAAAAGCGGTAAGCGACACAATTTATTATTAAAAAATAAATGGCAGATACATGGCTAGAGGCACTAAAATGGCCACTTAAAACGCGAAACCTTTCAAAATTCAAATTTTGAGCAAAAATGCGGTTCAACTTTTCTCTGAAGGATAAAAGTATATTAAAAAAGATATGGACACTTGTCACGTAAACGTGACATTGATAAACATTCAGGTTTTCAAAAAACGAACTGCATCAGTGCCATCACCACATTTGTCACATCAATAATAGTAAAAATGCAAAGTTTCGTTGAGATTCTTCATAGCTTGGAGGATACATGAACATTTCCAGTTGAATATTCCGGCAAAATTTTGTAAAGAAAATGTGTAGGTTTTGCATGATAACGAGGCTAGTAGGGCATCCGATGCACTACCAGCCTCGTTGTAATGCTAAAGTCATACAATTTTCCTTCAAAACTAACGCAAATATTTTTAGCTTCAATGTTCATAATCTCCACCAAACTGTGAGCAATCTCAACAAAACTTTGCATTTTTTTAATTACTGATGTGACAAATGTGGTGATGCAATTCGTTTTTTTGAAAACCGGAATATTTATCAATGTCACGTAAACGTGAAAAGGGTCTATTTATTTTAACTCTAAAATAAATCTACTTTAACTACTAAGAACTAAAAGTCTGCAATAATTTTAAGTATACAGTATATATTATGTTTAGAATTTTTTCTTTCGGTTTGAAACAAAAATCAACAAAATTTATCAAACTGAAGTCTTGATTTTGAAATTTCGAGAGAGAGAGTGAAAGGTGAGATGAACATGCGCTCTTAACCGTTCGGGGTTTGAGTGACAACTGAAGGTGAGATTCGCCTGCCACAGGCCGCCCTTTTATAGCGCGGTTTTGCGTTTAAGACCGCAGAAGAACCCTAAAGACATTTCTCATGAAACAATACTATTGTCAATTATTTCAAAGTTACAACTTACGCTATACTTTAACTAGTTAAAATTCGTCTACTTTGAAAGGATACAACATCTTCATATTTCAAATGTGGAAAGTTTTTCCTTAATTGGGCTATTCGTCTAAGAGAACTTGTACCAACGACGCTGTTGAATGGTGGAAAAAAGACACTTACTGGTACTAATACTGAAGGAGTGGTATATAAATAGCATTAACTATTTTTGCCAATAGAATAATTGACACTTTAAACACCGGCAGCAAGCACACAATAAATTCTTTAACCATATACATGAAAAAGTACTTGATTCTGATTGGTCAAGAGCAGTGTAATAGGGAGCAAAAAATGTAATTGTGTGCAAAAATTTGTAATTTCTTGCAATTACACCCTTAAAACTAATACGCCAATCATAATTTAGAAGTTTCAATGACAACATTACGATAGAGCCATGAATTGTCCGTGCAAACATGAAATGTCACAAGGTGATCAAAATGCAGACCGTTCTATAACGATGGAATCATGAAATGTTTGATTTTTTACCAACATCTTTAACAATACAATTTTTTCTGTATATGATTAACCAGTAATCAAACCTTTTACACGTTCCATATCGATTTAATTTGCACTTGTGACTTGTGAGTTTTGAAATGCTTAAATTTGGATTCTTTTTAGAATATTGCACTAGAGCAACTTTAAAACTCCATATTAAAATCTTGAAGGTTCGATTATAATGTAAACCGAGTCAGCATCTTTAAACAATTTGCATTGGTATCTGCATGTTGCTGCTAGGAACATGTGTCTACCGGTAACTACAGAAAAACCTTGGATATTGTTTATTGTCCACAGTATCACAATAGAAAGGGCGGATATGGTTGGCGCAGTTGGTAAGATTTCTACTTTCCATCCATAAGGTCCCCAGTTCGATCCTGGCACTTTGTCAACTGAGATTTGATATTTGTGTGGCCTTCTTTTCTGCCTAAGCCAACTCCGCTTTCCATCCTCTCGGGTAGGTAAATGAGTACCAGCGTCTGCTGGTAGCTAACCTGCGATGGATTAGTGTCCCGTCCAGGGGAAATCAAAGACTCTCATCCTATCAACACTACAGAAACCGGAGATAAGCGCCGGCTCCATAGGCCACTAGGGTCGAAAGGATTTAGCTTTCACAATGCAAAGAAGGCTACTAGGTAGATTTTACTGTCAACTCCAAGCCATATTTATAGTATATTCCACACTTTCACACAAACTGATTGGCTAGCTGGAAGTTGATATTCACTTTGGAGTAGTGAAACAAAAACAAAAATGACTTCCCATTTAGCTTCGCTTCAAAATGTCACAAATAAATTAACTCTTTGATTTATTAGTTATTACTAATGTTGTGGTTTGAATTTTTACTTTTATTTTAGTTTGAAATTTTCAAACCAGTTTTAAGTTTTTAAAAAAGTTCAAATGTTTCAAACTAGTTTAAATTTTTTAAAACTGGTTCAATTTTTGTATATCGGGTTTGTGAGCAGTCTTAAAAAAGGCTTTTATTTTAACTGACTGGAACATTCCTTTCTCATATTCCTCCTACTACCCCACTCACTCCCCACCCACCCACCAACCTTTTTTTCTTACCTTTTCTTCTTTTTACTTTTACCACCACTTTCTACTTATTTTTCTTTTTTACTTCTATTTTTTCTTCCTTTTTTCCTTTTTTTCTCTTCCTGTCTTACCATCTTATACCTCAACACTATTTTTCTTTTTCTTTTTTAATTTGGAATACCCCAAGATTTGAACTACTGACTTTTGGATATATTTGGATCTGTAGTCTTAGACTGGTATATAAAAAAAATAAACTGGTTAAAAAAAATAAACTGGTTTCAAAAAATTTTAAACCACAACATATACAATACTAAAGTAATTATGCATCTCAGTGTCAGTAAAAGTAGTAGGTATCCACCATTATTCACTTCCACTTTAAACAGCAAATAATAACAAGTTTTAAAACTATTGCAGCTATGACTAGGAACTCAATACTTGTCTCTTTTCAAATTTATTGTCATTGAGAACAAGAATATCTTTTACCTTCCTTCTGGCAGACTTGCTAATGTTGACCCTTTGTATTTTGGGTTAAATAAAACAGCATCATGTGGATCTTCCCTCCTAGTGGTTAACAAAGTACCTAGGTTATATATATTACCTTTATCATCAATAACTTACCTAGTTTTTATATATTACCTTTATCATCAACAACTTACCTAGGTTATTATATATTACCTTTATCATCAACAACTTACCTAGGTTATTATATATTACCTTTATCATTAACAACTTACCTAGGTTATTATATATTACCTTTATCATCAACAACTTACCTAGGTTATATATATTACCTTTATCATCAACAACTTACCTAGGTTATTATATATTACCTTTACCATCAACAACTTACCTAGGTTATATATTACTTTTATCATCAACAACTTACCTAGGTTATTATATATTACCTTTATCATCAACAACTTATCTAGGTTATTATATATTACCTTTATTATCAACAACTTACCTAGGTTATATATTACCTTTATCATCAACAACTTACCTAGGTTATTATATATTACCTTTATCATCAATAACTTACCTAGGTTATTATATATTACCTTTATCATCAACAACTTATCTAGGTTATTATATATTACCTTTATTATCAA
>JAOBRB020276313.1:0-11344 GCA_027575285.2 Zoanthus pulchellus | reverse complement strand
GCGTCTTCTCGGATAAGGACGTTAAACCGTAGACCCAGGAGTAAGATCCTTGTAAGGGACCTCGAGTCCTATTATCTGTACTCCTTGGAACTTCACCAAGTTCCTAAATGTTCATAAAATAATGCTAAATGCTAAGCTTTCCTCAAATTCAAAAAGGCAACTATATTGATTTGTTTATTATAAATGTTATACCAATATATATGGTTTCGTCGTTACCATAACAACTTAATTGCTACCCTGAAGTGTAGAATTTACGCTAAAATTGTACTCGCCTCCACCAATCAGAATCGAGTCATTTTGTTGAGTATATTTTAAGGCAAGAAAGCTCACCATCATGTCCGTTTGAGATCTGCCTTACACTGTATATGGTATGGCAGATATAGATATTAAATTGTCTTTGAATTCTGAAAAGGAAAAAAAACTTCCGACAGTCACTGCCAATACAAGTCAACAAAGCAGATTCTTTGAGGTAGCTTTTGTCAAGTATTATTATTATGTATTGGTGTCAAAAGCTCGATTTTGATTGGCTATAAGCGCGCAGCTAATTCTTGCTTGCTCTGTCTCTCATACGTCATACCTGCAGAAAATAGGTTTTAAATATGTAAAAGTGACGTCATACCTACAGACAATAGTTTAGGCATGCAGAAGTGACGTCAACAAACACACTAACCATAAGTTTGATCAGTTTTGTCATGGCGGAGTCGCAAATACAACTCAGGAATATGCATAATAAAACAATTATTGGATTCGGTTTTCGCATGATAACGATAATTATCAAGGCCTCAGTTTGTGTTATCCGCCTCAGCCTTCGGCTTCAGCAGATAACTCAAAGTTTGGCCTTGATAATTATCGCTATCATGCGAAAACCGAATCCAATAATTGTTAAACATTACGAAAAAAGAAAAGATAATATAACACTTTCTATAATGACTCTAACGCTTGATAAGAAAAAACACCTCCTATATTACAAAAATAAATAAATAAATAAATTCATTGATTTTATAGATTAATAAGGCTCTCAGAAGATTTCAAAGAGACAGAACACACGACAATAGAGATGTATAGATTCTTTCAGGATGAACGTACGGTTTAACGTCCACATCCGAGAAGACACGAAGGTCTAATTATTCGCAGATGTTAGAGCAAAGGCAGCACTTTCTCCTCAATTAGTTTAAGACACTGGGTGTTGGTCGGGCCTGGAATAGAACCTGAGCTTCCTGCACGATAGACTGGCACCTTACCAACTAGGTTAACCTGAATATCTTCAACGTGTTAGTTATATTTGTCAGCGCACCGAGAAAATTAAAAAAAACATGGAAAGCTTTTGAACAAACTTTATTTTCAAAATCTGATTCTTCATGTAAGTAAAATAATTTAAAATACGGTATTAAAATATAAAAACTATCTTATAAGTTAAAACAAACGTTTTCTCTCTACGTGACCATCATCAGGTTTGGCTGGCTAACTGATTATTCGTGTTTTATATGCCGGCATCGCTTGGACAAATAGGCATTGTTTAAGTAATGCCGTTAGGAAATAAAATACGATGGAAAAAATGTACTTGCTTATTCAAATTAGGAGTAAGTGTTGCAATAAAAAATAGCTTCGATTGTTCTTCTAAAAACCCACGAACGCCAAAATCTTGCACTGAAAAGTGTGGCCAGGATTGGCAGAGAGACGGGCAGGTTCTAAAATCCTTTTTGAGTCCTCGCGTTCTGCCTTTCTGATTGAAAAATTCCGGGCAGATTCCCCAACGTAAGCGGAAATGCAGGACGTGCAAACACCATAATAAACATTACTTTTAACTCTATTTTATTTATTTGGCTAATATTACCATATTTTACTAATAGTAACCTGTTGAAGCTTGTTCATTTAAATTTCCCGTTCGTTCCCTCACGTCTTGCTCAAACGGCTCATGTTTAGACCGTGAAATCTCTCGCTGACGCCGTTCTGTTGAAAGTTCGTTCAAGGGATCACTATTGGTTGGTTGCACGTCCATGGAAGAATCTACAGGTTCCTTCTTTATTCTGACAATTAAGGGAGAACTTTTTGTAACTTCTTTGTTGTGTTCATACGTAGCATTATCCTCATCCAAATCCGGATTTATTTCGGCGCTTAAAGTAGACTTATCGTCCATCTTATTTTCTCTTTTTCAGCAAAAAGAATGATCTGTGTTTGTGTAACTCTGTAAATAAAGGATATTGTTTCTCGGGCAACAGCCGAAGAATAGAATGGAGGCCTGCAAAATGAAAATGCCAAAGCAATCTTTTTGTAAGTAGTTAACATATTTTTAACATATCACATCTAGATCATCTAAAACATGATGGAAGCAAAAAGAAGATCCATTAATTTCTTATAGTTATATTGTTTTGAAGAAAACCCTTTTCATTCATTTAATAATTTCTTACTCAATTTCCCCAGCCAAAACTTTTATATAGGGTATTTCTACAAAAATAATTCAGTCGTGTGCCATTTAAAACACGTTTCCTTCATGCAAAATTTTCAGACTGCGCCTCCAAACAATTAATTGCTCCTTTTTCATGCCAAAACATTTGTGTGGAATTCCGCTAAAAATTTTTAAAATAGTAATGACATTCCTTCAAAGGTTTTGATAATTGTCATTGTACTTCACTGGTTTAAAAAATGACTGAGGGTAGATTACCATAAAGTAGCTCGAGCAATTAGACACCTGTCGCCATTTCGAGACTAAACTAGATTTATCTAAGGGATTTTGGAAAAAAAGTTAATTTTATGACGTCTCAGCAAAAACTTTGATAATTGTCAATGAATTTTGATACTTAAAAGATTTCATATCTAAATTGTTATTGTGGCAACCGATCGCGAACTTCAAGTATAACTCATGTCCTGCATAGATCAAGACCTGACACCAACTGAAATTTCTAAGAACAAAAGAAGCTAAAATTTTTATCTGTTCTGGCAATTAAGCAAATAAAACTTTTGCTACCCCGAAAGTTGTCTTGCTTGACTGAACAGATTTTAACCGGCAAAGAGTAATTGCTCTGAGCAATTTCTTCACGCTTATTTCTACGAGGTTGTTAAATGACAATATCCGCTATGAAAACTGCGATCGCATGAGAAACGGCCTACTTTGAAAACCTGTGATAAATCTTAATAGAACAAAATTAATTTACCTTCCAAAAACCTATACTTTGGTCTGTTCCAGAAGTTAGATAAGAAAAGCGTTTTTTCCAGCCAAAACGTGCCTTGTTTCTACAAACGTCAACAGCAAATAACAGCTCTCACCAATTTCTTCAACGCTCTTTGTATCTGAAAATACGAAAATAATAAAGATTTTTCTTCCTTGTTGCTATAACAAACACACCTATTTCTAAGAAACAATCAATCAACAAGAACCGCTCCAATCCTCTCTTCTGAAAAACATGTTGACAAAGGGCACTTTAAAGGTATCGAAAGGAGATGAAATGAAGGTTCTAACGCGAGAGAGCTGCAAACACCATGAAAAAAAAATTGTGAAATAACGCTCATAAAGATCAAACAAAACTAAGTCTACATTGCAATCTGTGCTGCAAAATAAAAGTTTCGGTTACGAGTGGTAGAATGTTTGTATGTAAGTTATGATTGAAAAATGTTTTGAACATGCACCCAACCACTCGATTTCACTGAGTTCCATACCAAATTTTAAGCAATTTGCCTGTCCATTTATCAAGACCTGTCACAATTCTTCATACAACAAAATATATTTACCTTCAAAAAACTCAAATTTAAGTCTCTTCTACTTATACAATAAGAGAAACTTTTGCTGCAGCCAGAACGTGCCAAGCCTTAATTTCTTCAATCCTTCTACGAAGTTATTGCTTCATTGACTGTTTCTCAGAGATGCTTGTGTTTGTTGTAGCAACCTCGTAGGTTGCTTCATTGACTATTTCTTAGAGATGCTTGTGTTTGTTGTAGCAACCTCGTAGGTTGTGTTCCAATTTTGAATGAATCTAATGAGACGAATTTGAGATTGACAGCTCAAAATGTTATATAACACGGTGAATTTGTTTGTGGTTCAAAATATTTTTTGGTTCAATATTTTTAAACCAGTTTATTTTTTTTTAACGAGTCAGTTTTTTTTAAACCAGTTTACTTTTCTCAAAAATCAGTCTCCGAGCAATAACTTTTGATACCTAGATAAACTGGTATGCTAGGAACAGTTGCAGGACTACAGATCCAAACAAATCCAAAAGTCAGTAGTTCAAATCTTGCGGTATTCCAAAAAAAATAGAGTTGAGGTATAAGATTGTAAGAACAAGTAAAAGAAAAAAGGGAAAAACAAGAAAAAAAATAGAGGAAAAATAAAAGTAGTAAGGAAGAGGTAAGTGGAACTAAAAACAAAAAAAGGTAGGTAGAAGGTGGTCAGTGGGTGGGTGGGGAGAGAGTGGGGTAGTAGGTGGAAGTTTAGGAGTAGGGGTAGGGTTAGGACTCAAATTTAATTAAAAGCCTTTTTATACTGCTCATAAACCCGATTTACAAAAATTAATCCAGTTTTAAAAAATTTAAAGTTGTTTGATAAAACGTTTAGAGATAAAATTAAGCCACATCAAAAACTGAACCACAACACATACGTGGCATCGCATCTAAATTTCCACTAATCGTGGATCCCAATACTGATAAAATGTAAAGAGAAAATGGAAAAAAAAGAGTGATTTCTTGATAACTCTTCTTCATTTCATTAACAGTTTCCCGAAAGTGCAATTACAAGGGAAATAACCATATCACATTTGTAACCCGAACAAAGTTTCCCTTATCTTCCTAAGAAATAAATCTAATTCAACTCGGAAATAGAAAGATTCTCCTCCAGCAAACTTTGTTTGATGTTTAATTTGCTGTCAACGCGTTTGTCATAACAAAACTTTGTTAGCGTTACCAACTTAACAACTACACCTAAATAGTTTTTTTTATAAGAACAAATTATATACATCACTTTAAAGGTAATGGTAATTATAGAACTACATTTTGCATCATTTTCATTCTTCAGCAAGTTCTAAGAAATCCTTCTAATGTTAAAACGTTTCCTATTTTATATTCCCTTTTAGAAAAAACATTACTTGAAACACACAAAAACAATTGTTGAGTTTTGTAAAATATCTAAAAAAACCTTAACAGTTAGTGCAGAGGGCCTATGCACAACAAAGCAAAGATGCATTCTGACTTTGGTCACACTTTTAACTTACAGCTACGAACTACTCCGAGTCTACTTCTTCCTACAAGAATAATGACCGATGTAATTATATACAAGAATTAATTTCAAGTTTTTATGGAACGGTGGGAGCATTAATTACCTCATTGTCAGTGTTACGTTATGTTTCTTTACCGTTATTCTTAAAAATATTTCGTTAATAAATGATTGATCTAAATAGGGTTAGCGTCGATTTACATAAAAAGATACCTCAAAATCTTTGAGTATTCAACAGTCTTCGAACAGATAAAAGCAAAGCAAACATGTTTTATTTGTACTCACCTTTGCGTCCTCTTCATTACCGAGGACAACAAACACGATACGGACACCGGGTCGCTTGTAAACATCACCGCATCTTTCATCTTAACTTCCTCTAAGTTTCATGGATATCATTTCTAAGGTAAATAGTTTTGCTACATTTTCTCTATGAGAACTATCCACCTCATCACAAGCTCACTGAGGTCGAACAAGGCGAAATGGACAAACAGAAGGAGAGTTCGGCCCATTCAAATCGTTTTTTTTTACACTAATTTATCAGAAAAATGAAGCCAGTGAAAAGCACAGTTTAGACAGTCATCAAAATCAGGAAATTTTTGACGAAAAGAAACAAAGGATGTCTTCGATAAATTATGTAATCCACAAAATCACCAAAACTTGATTTCTTGTTAGAAATTGGCTAGATTTCAAGATTTTAAATTGTTTCCGCCAACACAAACTCTCTAGCCTTGATACTTCCTTTTTTAAAAAGCTAAAGCTTTGTTTTAAAAAAAAAGCTGCGTAGACGCCTTTGGGAGACAATGATAATAAGTATATTTTTCCCCACTTTTAAAAGAGGTGCGCAAATCCAGCCTTGTAGGTAACTTGTCTTAAAAGAAAAGCGCCAATACCATGACCATCTTGTTCATTCATTAGGCTCGTCGCCCCCATCTAGGCCATAAGGCAGCAACGAGTCCCCTACATCTGGCTTTATCATCTTTCCCTATCTTTTGAGCTTCATCCCACGCAATGTCCATCGCTGTCAACGCAGCTTCTACTGTCCAGCGCCAGGTGGTTTTTGGCCTCCCTGGCTTTTTCTTTCCAGGTGGTGTCCAGTGCAATGCTACCATGTACCTCATCATCAATCTTTCAACTTGGGCTGTTTTCAATGTTGCATTCATGGTTCGCACATTCCATGTGCCAACACGATTCGTTGTTTTAGGAGCAAGGGGGGCTCCCCATAACATTTTTGACTCCCGAATCACGGCTTTGATCACAAATGGTCATTGGTCCGGAGTCCTGGTGGAAGTCTCCTCTGTCTCAGATTGAAAGATTTGTCGTCGCTGTTTCTGTAACGTGCTATGGTTTTATAAGGTAGGGTTGTTGGCCCCGGAGGGCCTGGTACTGTATTTGTCTGATCCTTCACCTGGAACCTGCCCAGCATGGCTGGACCTAACAAAGACCGAGGTCTCAGCTGGTTTAGTTCCCAGAATCATTAGGGCACGCAAGCCTTTCCACCACGACAAAGAACAGTACTTGGAAAGGATGACCATTCTGTTGTTTTGAGTCAATCTTTCGCTAAAACCGTTGATGGTTTTAGTTAAGCGCAAAATGTTCCTGATTAACTGCCAGGTGAATATCTAATATAACGTTTCAAAAAAGTGTAACCCATGAAAATTATTCCCGCACAAGTAGTGCAATGCAGTTGAGTTTTATATCTTTTAATTTTTAAATATATTTTTAACTTTTTATTATATGTAATTTGACTTTCCAATTTTCGTTTTTATAGCTGTGTTTAGTAAAGAGTATGTTTATTCACGACCGTTTTCGACTTCCTATCTTTTAAAGGTTTGATTAAAATGTTCCAAGCACTAAACACGATGAATGAGAAAATCTCTATGTAATCTTGCGGATTTAACACAGTGGAAATAGAAGCGTTCCCATGTCGAACATATTGGTTTGCAAAGTCCGGTAAAGAGTCGATGAAGAGAAAAAAATATTTTTGCTTATTTGAAAAGATTATGATAAAAAAAGACAGAGGCAAAAGTTCAGACAGTTAAAATGAGATGCCACCCTTCTGAGAAGAATCGAGTTATGTCGCTAGCCATGAAGATGCAAATAGGTAAATATCACGCGTCATTTTGTTTGCTTTAGTGCAGCGGATCAATAGAGAGATTAAAAACATGCCGTGTTTTGTAATCCAAACAAATTGGAATTCTCATTAGAAATATCATTCACTGGATGCCTCACTTATCACACTATCACTCATTGAACTCCTTATTCATCGGCAGCCTCATTCATTGGTGATATTAATTGAAGATTATATTCATTGTAATTCACGTCCACCATGATCCTCATTGGAGTCCTCATTCATTGGAACTGTTATTCATTGGAATCCTAACTCATTGGAATCCTCACTCATTGGAACTGTTATTCATTGGAGCTGTAATTCTTTGGAATCCTCACCCAATGGAACTGTTGTGAAAGTTGTCAGAAATCATAATCATCATTCAGTGTTAGACTCACTAATTGGAACGGTTATTCCTTCAAATGTTTATTCATAATCATCATTCAGTGTTAGACTCACTAATTTGAACGGTTATTCCTTCAAATGTTCATTCACTGGAATCCTCAGTTGTGTGAAATCTATTTCATTAGAACACTCCCTAACTGGAAGTATCAATCATTGAAATTTAATCATCAATAAGAATTCGATTTCAGTCAACAAGTCAGGTCAGTTGGAATCTTTGAATGAAACATCTGTGCCTGTGAATCACATCTTGACTCAAGCACATCTGTAACAGTGAAATATCCCACCAAATCATATAGCCCTCCGCAAGGATCGAAATAGACATGGAGGTGGAGTTCTCATCGCTTATAACCAAATGTATCAGCAATGATAGCAAATCTTAAATGGTCCTCCCTCTCTTCTGTTAGGAAAAAAAACAGACTCATACTGACTCCTTTACAAGTCTTTGAATAAAAAAAAATTCCATAAATGGAACTGATTTTGTGAACTTTTTAGAATCAAAACTTTGGAAAAAACATCCATATAATATTTCTCGCTTAGGTGCTAGGACTGATTGCTATAAGTTTTCATTTTTTCCAACTGTTGTTGAATGTAACGATCTTCCTGAACTTATTGTTCTCGCGGCCGACGTAATCCATCGACAGATCTTGAAAGAACTGATCTTAAAATCATCTGGGGAAAAAAAGAACTTGAGAGATCTATTGAGTTTGCAACACAATTTGCTAAAAATCACTCAATTATTCTCTGTGGAGATTTCAGTCCCCCTGCCATTGACTGGCCAATGCATGACGTGGCGCAGAACGTTCAAAACAAACAGCAATGTCAATGCTTCCTGGATATTGTAGATAATTTTTACTTCACTCAACTAGTCCATGTACCAACAGGCTGTACTCTAACATCTTGGACCTAACACTGACAACCAAGCCTGGTCTTCTCTTTGATATAGATGTCCTACCTGTTACCTCTGATCACGATCATATATGACTAAAAATCAACAAGGTTATAAAGCCAAACCTACGCCTTCCAAGGAGAGCGTGGAAATATGGAGAGATATAAGGGAAAAATAAATATATTCTGCAAATCATTCATATGAAATTTCAAAAGTCGCAGACTTGAAGATAACTGGCAAAACCTACAATCAGCCATTACCAACGCAGCAAAGAAGCACATCCCACAATGCACTATACGATCCTCGCATCGTCCTCCCTGGTTTTCTCCACACCTTGACCGTATGATACGTACAAACAACGACTCTACAACAACGTCAAACGTTCAAATTCAAACGACATGTGGAATAAATTTAAATCATACAAGAAGCAAATTACTGCTGAAATAAACAAAGCAAAGAAGAATCATATATTGCAGCTTCTAGGGGGCAATGTGAAAAGTAACCTAAAAAGGTTCTGGAGTTATATAAAATCTAAACGTCAGGAACAGACTTGTGTCCCTCCTTAAAGAAAGACAACACCACTTTCTCTACAAATAAAGATAAAGCAAATGTGCTAAATAGGAAGTGTTCCACAGTAATCCAAAACATAAATATGAGCCTTATAACTAGTATTGCATCTATCAATGTTAATAATGAAGGGATCTCCAAACTGCTAAACAATCTGAATCCTAACAAAGCATCCGGCCCAGACCAATTACCCATACGTCTTTTGAAACTTTCCACCGAAGAACGAACACCTGTACTTTGCGAGATCTTTCAACAATCACTAAATAATGGAGAGCTGCCAAGAGACTGGAGAAGTGCTTTAGTCACACCAGTACACAAGAAAGATGATCGTCACAACCCAATAACTACAGGCCCATCAGCCTGACATATGTACTATGCAAAGTGCTAGAACACATTATTAGCAGCCATATAATGACTCACCTAGAAAAAAATGATCTACTCTCGCCTTTTCAGCCTGGATTCAGACATTGTCACTCTACTGAAACCCAGCTAGTCTTAACAGTACAAGATAAAGGCAAACAAGTGGACATGATTTTGCTGGACTTCTCGAAGGCCTTCGATAAAGTCCCCCACCAACGCCTCTTACACGTGTATGTCATAAGAGGCCCACTGCATACCTGGATTAAGAATTTTTTAATACACAGGGCAAAGCAAACAGTTGTGAATGGCACTAAGTCTGACGTCTGTTATGTGCTTTTTGGTGTACCCCAAGGGACTATACTCGGTCCCCTGCTATTCTTGCTGTATATCAACGACCTACCAAACATTGTGCAATCTCAGGTTCACCTATTCGCAGATAATTCAGCCCTTTACTTACTGACTCTCCGCTTATCCTTCAAGACGACCTTGATCAACTGTACCAATGGTCAAAAGAATGGCAGATTGAATTTATTGTCAACAAGTGCCATGTCTTTCACTATAAAAAAATCTGCTACCAAGACCAACTATTTCTTAAATAAAATTTAACTTAAGAGCACCAACATCCATCCATATTTTGGTGTCTATTGATAATCTGATCTGCGATCGAACATCCACTGCAGTCACATTTCAAAAACAGCAAATAGGGCATTCGGGTATCTTACACGGAACTTCTATCATAAAACCCAGGGTATCAAAAGCCAACTCTACAAATCACAAGTTTAACCGTCGATACAGTACTTGTCATCTGCGTGGGATCCAAACACCTAAAAATGCATAAATCAACTAGAAATGGTGCAGAGACGAACAGCGCGTTTTCTTAAAAATAACTATTATATAGAAGCAAGTGTATCTCCAATGATTGATTAATTGATCTGTGGATGGGTTGGGGTATGCATCCGGATTTGGTTTGGGGATATTCGCGTTGACAGAGAGAGTACCTCGCGGACAGCATTTCTGGGGGGATCGTCCCAGCCTAAACATACTTTCGTAATTTAATATTACACATGTTGTAAACACTTAATTTATTTCTTAGCATTCCAGTTTGTATTTATGTATTAGTTATTTAATTAATTATTCTATTTAATTTTAACTAAAAGCTATTGTGGTAGGCCGTTGTGCCCCCACCCCCTGTTATAAATGCAAATTAGCTTTACAGAGCAAAAAATAAGGATCAGAAGATCAACAAATATGTAATAAAACACATGCTATTTTCCGAGATTTACAGATTTTTAACCAACATAATTCCACGAGAAATAATTTAACAAAAATAAAGATAAATAATCGTTTACCACAAAACTATAAAGTGTGATAGCATTTACAAAATCATAAAATTCACTTTCTGGAGAATCACATTCAGTTTAATTGAAAACGTTTTTGAAAGCTTAAAAAGCATTAAGGAAGAAAATGAAGATTAGAAAAAAAAGAGGAAGAAAAGGTTGTTAATCCTGATTTGTAACTTTATTTCTTTCTTACAACTTTTATTACTAAAAAAGGATCAAGCCCAAGTTTCACTTTGAAATCGTCTAGTTCTATCCAACTCTTTAAAAAACCTTTCTGCTTCGTCTTCGTTCATTTTTCCCTCTGTCATGAAAATCTTCTTGAGCGCATTAGTGACATCAACTGGCATGTTCTTTGAGTTACTATTGGAAGAGGAAATATTGCTGTCAGATATGAAGCAACATTAATAATAATAAAGACAATAATAATAATAATATATTAAAGTAAAATATTAAAAAAATTAATAAATAATAATATTGAA
>JAOBRB020276203.1:0-11345 GCA_027575285.2 Zoanthus pulchellus | reverse complement strand
TCGGGCGCAAATGATGCTACTCGGGCCACAAATAAACAATATGCCCTCCAAAAGTCTAGTTATTGTCCTATTAATATAAGCTTATTCAAGTTATTTTTATCCATTAAACTTTTATTCTAGCATATTTGAACAAGTAAGTGCTTCCTCACCTTCCTTCTCTAAAGCAGTAAATCTGGCCTTTAGGGTAGATGACCGGCCCTACATTGGTTGCAGCTTTGGCTCTCAAAGACTCTCTGACCATATTATATGGACCGGCCCCCTAAGATTAAACTTGTTCTCTCTCCATTGATTCCTTCAAAAGTACCAATGAAAATTTTATATACAGGTCTATTGTCTTATAAATCTACAAAATAAACCCCAACATTACATGAATTGTGTTGAACTATAAAACCTGTAAGTACCTTGGACAGTAGACACTTCGAAATACTCCACTCTGTTTATTTTTTTATCTTCCTTTAATTTAAGTTGAAATTGAATCTATCTATAATAAACTATTTTTTAACTTATAATCTAACATGAGATGTGAATGAAGTTGTATTGTCAGTATTGTATTGTACATTTTGTTCAAGCTTGTATGTCTGAGGATTCTCAGTAGATGACGTTTGACCGACGGAACTGACCAATGTTTGAGAGTTTACATCAGGTCTTGTATAACCCAAGTGTAAAATTTGAAACCCATAATAAAAAGGATTATTTTTAAAAAATTGACTGAACATTTGTTAATGGAGAAAAAAGCAGTTTTGTCTTTGTGTTTACTACAGTTGAGAATCTAGAACTTTTGTTGACAAACTTTTAAGTATTCAATTTCTTTGTATGAAGTTTCTGAAAAGAAGGCTGGAGTGCATTCGTCTCCCTGGGCTGATTGTTCAAAGGTTGGTTTGAACACCTTATTCTTAGTTAAGTAAAATTACAACTATAAATGACTTTCTTGTAAAAACCTGTATTTCCCAAAGTTGCAGGTAAAATCCATCTGTGTAAGGTTGGAAACAAGACCATAGTAGGTTAAGGGCTTAAACCCGAGTTAGTGCTAATAATCAGCTTTTAAACAGCTGGCCTCAAAAAGTTCTGTACTTTTATCAACTTACTCCTTTTATATATATACCTTGTGTACATATGATACTTTAGCTAACAAGATCTTTTCATAGAATCTGTTGACCATTGCCAACCACTCTCTTGAACTGCCATCAGATATGCTATCACAGATGCTGGATGTGAGTTAGCCGAAAAACTGGAGATGGCATCTGATTCACAGCAGACATCGTCAAGCAGTCATCCCATCGTGGTTGGAACATCTAGAGTGCCTCCTTTGCCAGCAAGCTGTTTCTCAGATCACAGTGCCACTGTATCTTCTACTGAAACAATTCCAAGAAATACACAGTCTGATTTTAACCATTTGAAAACTTATAAAAGGTTTGTAAAATTTATGGTTTCTGTTGCTATTGGCTAAGTTTTGAAGACTTTTTGAAGATTGTAACACCAGTTTCTCGTGAGAAAGGCTCTGGCTGAATTCCTGGTACTACCAACACTCAGACTCTTAAAATAATTGTAGAGAGGGTGTTGCCTTTGCTCTGAGATCTGAATATGGTTAGACCTTTTATCTCCTCGAATAACGACGTATACCGTCGGCCGTCATATATATGTCTCTGTCTGTCTGTCATGTGAAAGATCTAGATCTATTTACCTACTTATTGGTCTCTTTCTTCCTACTTTGAAAGGTATAGCAATAGCTATCAACGTTTGTCAACTGTTATCAAAAGACACCTTATGTCAATAGTCCTGAAAAGATTTTTCCTTTAATCGTTTCACTTTCCCATAATACAGTCTTTTGCATTTTTCTACTTATCCAGTGCAGATCTTTCTCGTCATTAAACAATTCTCTAATATCATCTTTCTAGAGTTTCATCCTTCCTTCCAGACAGCCAATCACCATTGATATCTAATTTTCACTTTATATCCGTCCTGTTTCTCTCAGAATTTATAATAAAGCTGCTGATCTTTTCTTTTATTTCTTTCTTTCTGCTCTCCTCAAGCATCAAATCTGGTCTCCTTGCTCTACAACTTGTTTTCATCCGATTTTCCCAATTCAAGTATATCTTCTTTCCGCTGTTTTCAATAATTGTTCCTTTCTCCCTTCTCTCTCTATACCACTTCGTTCCTGATGGTAACATCCCATTATCGATGGCCCACTGCAGCCAGTACATGTACTTTTAACCCTTTGTTATGTCTTCTTACATACTCAGCTTCTACCACCTGTTTGCATCCTGCTAATATATGTTGGATATACTCTCCGAATACCATTCACAATCTGTATTTGTCCAGGTCCACTATACCTTTAAGTTTTTCCATATTTCATTTTGACCATCTGTTTCTACAGCGTAAATTTCGATGCTTTTTTTCAGATCGGTGTTGCATTTAAGCCATCTGTAGTCATCCTTTTCAAATACCTTTGGTATTTCACTCTGCAGTCTTTTTTTCGTGAAACTTTCGAGATTATTCTTAATTTGCCCTTCCCTTGTGATATTCTTTCTCCATGCAACCTTTCAGTTCTCATAGGTTTCGTTGGTTCTTATGTCTCTAGAATTAAACTCAATTTTCCCATTCATTCTCCCCATTAGTTCCTCTGCCTCTCTTTTCAATGATGTTTGCTCTTTTATATACTCTTTGCTCTATGACAGTTACTATTATTCATAATTCATATTATTATTATTAGTTTTATTATTATTATTATATTATGAAAGGCAGTTCTTCAGTGGGAGGGTAATCGACCTTTTGATGGAAGACTAACGAGAAATACTGAAAAATGTCTGCATTTTCTGTAAATCAGCATTTCCTGGAAATGGTGTTGAGCTTTACAGAACTTTTTCTTTTGAGACTTATTAGAAGTGATATACCAGTATTTCCAAAAAATGGTGCTGAGTCCTTTAGGCTTTGCTTCGTTGAACCTTTGGAATGTCAGATCCATTTGCCAATAGATTATACTTGGAAACTTTATTTATATTTTTTTCACCAGACCGTCATCATCAGTTCCTTCTCTCAGATACTGGTATGTTAATGAGAATGGAAATTGTACCAAGAGAAAGGACGAAGCGCTTGTCAGTGTGAATGGTAAGCCACTTGCAGATGGAATGTGTTTTGATTATTGTTAAATGAAACAACATGGCACAAGAGATTATTTGCTGCCAATAAGAAGCATCTAAAAGAATTTTGAAAAAAAAAAAAAAAATTCGATGTCAATTCACTCCATGTGAAGTTGTTTTGAAGAGAAATACTTGTAATATTTACAAGAAATAGAGTTAGAATTTACAGATCTTTCTCTTTTGAGACTTTTGATTGTGTTCTTGAGAAGATCTAATTAATTAACTCCATGCCACCATCAACTGTAGGTAGAACAGTTAGACGTCTTTATAAACTTTAGATTGCAATAAAGATCTCCTTTCTTCATACTTGTGAACATTCACACTCTTGTCACTAGTATTATACCATGTCATTTACCGAAGAATAATTTATAGTAGTGGCTTTTGGTATTATATAACAACTATCCCCCAAAGAGGAAATTTTTATCTATTGCGAGGCACCGACTCTGAGTTGGATAGAACTTAGTTTTAATAGTTTTAGAGTTTTATGTCATTTTGACTTCATACACAAAATGAAATACTAGTCTTGGATATCACGAGCTGCTCGAGCCAATGAGAGTGCGGGAAAATGAATATCGGTTATTTGTTAGTAAATACTAATGCTTGGTATTTCACGGGAACGATTAGGATGGAAAATCTTGGAAAAATGTGCTTCTTTGATGATTCGTCCAATTGGTTGTAACATACCTGTCAAGTTAAAAGTACGATTAAGTTTAATGTACTCTTTGTTGTCAGTTACCTTCATCAGAGAACCTTCTCATAGAGCTGTAAGTCTGTACCTAGTCTTTCATATGTTTAGCTGATATAAGTGATACCTATCAAACTAAATGTACGCATTTTGGACTCACTAAAATCCTTAGCTGTAAGTCATTGCACCACGTATGAACGTTTTAAGTCTACGATTAAAGAAAGTTACAGGTTTAAGTTATGTTTAAAATTGCTATGCTGGTAAACATCTTCATTCTTAGGAGCCAAACTGTTCGTGACGCCGGCTCTTATATGTCCATTTTTAAGTTCTAAATTACGATTTATCAGTTGATTTTCGTTGTGCTGCAGCAGTTGTATTAGCTTGGTATCCAACTGGTAATTGTTTTTTTCTTCACAAGACACTGTCTCTCCCGGATTTTTGATAAAATGTGAGGTGGATGCTCTGATGATGTCGTCTCTGAGATACAGTATCGACAACACGCGGTAGGTAAATTTCCTTTCGCATGGTTCTATCATGCTGCCGCCCTGCCAGCCTCTCTTCATTGTTTGCCTGCCTTGTTAACAATAATAATACAATATACCGACTCATAAATTTACTTTCAAAGACTAGTCTTTAAAGCACCTTGCCCAATAAAAAGAAACAAAAATGAGCTTCATTTGTGAACCTTCAGCTGCAGATAATCTCAATCCAAATAACGCTCGGTTACAAGTCTGTTGGGTGACTTTTAGCAAGGGACTTCGCTAGATTAACAACAAACGAGAAAATAACTTGAGGTAAACTAGCGTCGGTGTTCCTAATGAAACGATAGCAAAATTTTACATATAAATCCGTCGAGGGACTAACGTCTGAAACGTCAGTAAGTACTATAGTCTACATATTTATCACTATAACTACAACAAATAATACCACAATAAAACAACCCTGATTATGGATCTTCTGTGGAAAATATGGCTCAATTCTTGTTTGGTTTACCAGGGTTTTCGTTAGGAACCGGCCAGCGGCCAATTTGACCGCTTCAAATACGATTCTGGCCGATTCAAATTCGCTAATCTTACACATTTATCATGTTTGTAGAACTGATAAACCATTTCTGCTTAAGCTTTCATGATACCACTCTTGTAAAATAAAACAAGTTTGTTAAGACTATAGACGGAAGTGATTTCATAAGATGTGACTTTGTTGATTTTCTCAATTATAAATTTCTTATCTCAAATCTCCAATTTGACCAATTGAAAAATGCTCTAATTTTCATAAAAGTAGCTCTCAAATGCCACCATTTTGCATTAAAAATTAGAAATTTTCTTGAGGGAGGCCCCCAAATCCCCACCTATGGGAGGGTCCACCCTCCCGTACCCCTTCGCGAAGGCAGATGATCCCTTCTGGGTTATGGGCCTGTTACTTTCCCATGTGAGCCTATTACAGAAATGATTAATGAAAACCCTGGTTTACCATATTAAGCGATTTCACCAACCTCTACACACCTCCTTTCATGAACTAAAGTCTCTTTATTTGATTCATACTAAGCAGACCAAAACACGATGGGCATGTTTTTGCATATCTACAAGACGAAGATGCTGCAGAGTTTTGTACAGCTAATGTAACAGGTTTGTCCATTGTGGTTTGCTTGCATAACATGTATGATAAGGAATCGAAATAAAGTTGAATTATAGTTTTTACACCGGAAGATCAGACTCGTGTTTTAATGTAAAACTTGGATTTCAACCATGTTTTCAATTCTTGGATTGGTAATCGTTATGAAATAATGGTCTACTTTATTTTTTTTATATTGATTTGTACATTATTTACTTGAGTGTTTTTGAATCATTATTAGAAGCAAGATTTGACTCAGCAAGCTGTCATTCAACTTCTACCCGATCAGAACATCAAAGAAAATGGCACAAAATCAAACTCTACTCGTAGGGGCGGATACAGGGGGTGAATTGGGTGGATTTTCACCCCCCTTTTCTTCAATTTTCTGGTACATTCTTTGTACTTGCCACCCTTCTTCTCCAAAAGTCTCTGGTAAATTCTTTGTGTTATTCACCCCCCTTCTAGAATTTCTGATCCGTCACAGACACAATACAACTTAAGAGTAGTTCTGCTGTATGATGAAGAGAGCTGTTGGAGGATGACAGAAGATGACATATCAGCGTTAAGAGGTTTTCATAACAAGTGTCTCTAAAGAATCTTAGTAATTGTTTGGCCAAACGTAGTATCAAAATATGATCTTGAAAAGACGACATGTACTCGTTGAATAATTGACAAAGAGATCATGAAAAGGAGATGGGCGTTGATAGGATATATCACACATTTAAAGAGATTATAAAAAAGAGATATGCGTTGATAGGACATTACTTCATATGGATGAAGATGCCAACCCGATAATAGCTCTCACGTGGACCTAAGAGGGAAAGCTCCTCAGAGGACGGTCTAGAGAAACATGACCTAGAACAGCAATAGAAGCAGGGTTCAAAATAACGTTCTAAAATTTTGTTTTATTTTCTAAGCTCTTTTGCTTGATCCAAAATTTTTGCCGGCTGCTTTTGTAGCAGGTAAAATATCATGTTTGCAAGATGGTATAAACATGTGTAACCTACAAGACAACTGTGTTGTGGAAACGAAAATCGCCGGTAAGGTCCAAAATCTGCCGGATATCGCCAGCAGCCGGCCCCTATTTTGAACCCTGAGAAGAAAAAAAAAGATGGGGCTGGGAATCATGACAACAACCAGAGTGCAGTGCCAAAAAGAGAGCAGGCTTGAGATGAAATATTACGGTCCTATGTCCCCCACGGTACGAACAGGACAATTAAATAAAATGAATGTGGTTTAGTAGTTTAAGTGGAGGATTTAAATATGGAAGACTCGGGTTCGAATCCTCTACTCAGCCTACCGGATGGATTTGTCCTTGGTGATCCCATGGGCAAATTCGCAACACTTCGTACATGGCCATGATTTGATGTTGTTTACAGGGAGATAAGGGGATTTTGTTATTAGATATTCACTTATTCATTTATTCTCTATAAATTAAGAGTTGAATGTTCCGTTGCAGATGTTATTTCAGTTGATGATGATGATGATGATGACATACTACCTCGGTTTGAACTCCCTTCAAAAGAACCAACTTGCTCTTTTACTAAGGTATGCAGCATTGATGAAGTGGGTTTTGCATTATGTTGATTGGAGTTTTTTGGAAAACCAGTAGATTCAAACATCTGCGTTACTGATCAATGCATTCCTTTCAATTTGAGCAACGACGAACATGCTTGTGAAAGCTTTATCAGTAACTTAATGTCTTCAGTTCTCCAGAATAAGTTAGAATTCATTTAACTGATCTTAAAAGGGTGAAAGTCAAACCTTAACTTAACTTAAACTTTCAAATCTTGAAAATCTGACTTGACATTTGGAAACTAATTAGGAGAGAGATACCATCATTTCCAAGAAAAGGAGCCTAGGCCCTCTAGGCCTAGCTTTGTTGAATGTGTTCTCAAAACAAATACCATTATTTCTTTGAAAACGACCCAAGCTCTCCAGACCTCGTCTTGCTAAAAGGTTTGAAATTTATTAGAAAGTCTAGAAAAGAGAGCTACGCTGTCGAGACCTCACCTTTTTGAAACTTTTGAAGTTGTTTGTGAGAAAAATTCTTGTATTTCTAAGAAAGGGAGCAAGTAAGCGCTTCATGCCTCGGTGCTTAAGTAGAAAATTGAATGACTCCAATTATAAGATTAGTTTTGTGTCATGTTTAACTAGCAAGTTACGACTGAACATTTTATCCTTAAGATTGTTCAGAACTCTCATTTTTATATGAAGTTATTATCTAATGTATTTTTAGATAAAACCCAAACATTATGAAGACTCAGAAAATAGAAATAAGCGGTAAGTAACTGTGTAATATTTTTGTTGGACTGGCTTTATGAACAGTCATCAATGTACAGTTTCTGAAAACGTTTAACCTATTACAATCAGGAACTAATTGATGCGGGCAGTTGACCTTAGTCTTGGCTGACGTGGTTGGCGCAGTTGGTAAGATCTCTGCTTTCCAACCACAAGTTCCCAAGTTTGATCCTGGCACTTTGCCGAGATTTGAATATTTGTGTGGCCCTCTTTTCCGCCTAAGCAAACTCAGCTTTCCATCCTCCCGAGGTTGGTAAATGAGTACCAGCATCTGCTGGGAGCTAACCTGCAATGGATTAGTGTCCCGTCCAGGGGGAGTCAGACTCTCATCCGCTTAACACTACAGAAACCGGAAATGAGCGCTGGCTCCATGGGCCACTTGGTTCGAAAGGATTTAGCTAGTTGACCTTTGTACAATCTCAAAATATAATATTAATCAATAAGTTTCACAAAGCAAATCCATTCCTTTTTAAATCTTTGGATTTAACCACGTTGTAACCCTTTGTATTCTCGTTATTGTTTGCATTTGATGTAGTAAAACATGCTCATCAGTTTGGCCTCAGCTGTGTGCTACCTTTGTGGTTGAAGTAAGTTGATCCTCTGTCCTGGCCAAGGTTTAGCCACCATGGCTTTGCCAAGGCAATTTGACAGAGGCCAATTTTCAACACCAATAAAAGAAAAGAATTAAAAAGTGCAGTTAATTCCTCGTTGGGGAAAGTGTTGCTAACAACATGAGCAAAAATACATTGTTTTAATAACAACGCAAAAGAAAATTCATGTTCGCTAAGTGATGGAAATTAGCAAGCAAGATATTTGAACAAATATATAAAACATAATTGAACAGTGGTTTGAATATAATCTTTAGCAGCAATTGAGTCACTTTGCACGTTACGTTCATTTCTATTGTTAACCTATATATAGTACGATATGCATTGTAAATATATTTATATTAATGCAATCAGTGTACATGAGTTTGAATAGTCCAATCGAGTCGGCCTATGGCCTTTTGGACTGTTGACAAGTTGTCCATTTGGCTGGTATTTTCTCCGAGATCTCCATTCCCTCGTGCTTACATTCCATTGTCAAAAACAATGGTAGGCAAAGTACAAGCGAAATTCAAAATTTTTATTAGTTTCCTGAAGAAGTACTATTGTGTCAGATCTAAAATATTGGAGTTTTAAAAACTTTTAATAGTGGTTTTTAACTTTTTAACATTTTTTATAAATCGGTTTATACAAGTTTTTAATTGTAATTGTTTTATCTTGAAAATGACATTGAGTAAATGTTACAGTTATATTTTAGAATATAATTTATCATCACAAAATGTATCTCCAATCGGTCATCACTCATATAGTGTTGGTGCTGCTGGCCTGAGTGCAATTAAGAGCTGAAATACAACAGTTATTAACATTAAAATTGATGAGAGAAACTGCATAAATACTTCTGAATTTGAACATGTAACTACAATAGTTTACTAGTGTAATACCTGCTGTCCACATATTTTATGTCCAGGGCCGAGTTGTTCAAAAGCCGATTAGCACTAACCTAGGGTTGAATTTTTAATCACGATCTTGTTTCTAAAACTACAAGGTGAAATTTTGGCTGTAATTTTGGGATTAACAAGACTTTTCCTAGAAAACTCCAAACGGTATTTAAAAATAACCGTTTACCTCTTCTTAAAGAATAAATTCCTGTTTGAATTATTTTTACTAAACCTAGGGTTAAACTTAACCAGCCTTTGAACAACTGCGCCTAGGATTGTAGCTGTAGACTGCACAGGTCAGTAATGGTAAAATAATGTTATTGTAAGATTGTGTGATGTGATTGATCAAGAATTTAAATTAGTCTAGACCCAAGAAGATCGAGCCTTGCTCACCATAGAGTCTCCATGCAATAGCTCAGTTGTTGAGCATCCGACTAGAACTCGGAGGTTGTCGGTTCAAATTCGATCTGGTGCTCGGATATTTTCCGAGATCTCAATGGATTAATATCAATCTAAATTATGGTACAATTTTCATATTTTTATCATTCTTAAGCTTTCTCCTTTTAATGCTCATATAGTGTTTGCATTTACTCACGTGTGTCGGACAAAGTTGTTGCTCTAAAAATGGAGTTCCTTAGCTTACCACTTGTACGTACCACGTACCTATTTTCTTTCTTAATTCACTTGACAGCTTGTGTAAATCCCTTTCTTCATTCACAGGACATCAGCACGAAAAGAAACAAGCTTTATCCCCGAATTTATTCTCAAACCAGGTAATTTATACTAATCAGTTCATAGATCTTCGGTGTACTTTTCAAGATTTACCTGAATAAAGATTGGAATAAGAGACTACAAAAATCAATTAATAACTAGCTGTATCAGTGCTGCATACTTAAGTCGTGTTTGGATCCATATAGGGATTTTTTTCTATACAAGTCAAAAAACTAGTTAGTTAGTATTTAATACTTCAGGGCCCAGTTGTTCAAAGGCTGGTTAAGTTTAACCCTGCGTTATGCAAGAATTCAAACAGGAATTTCTTCTTTAAGAAAAGGTAAATGGTTATTTATGAAAACTGTTTGGATTTTTCTAGGAAAAGTCGTGTTAATCCCAAAATTACAAGCTAAAATCTCTCCTTGTAATATTGGAAACAAGATCGAGGATTAAACAGTTAACCTTGGGTTAGTGTTAACCGACTTTTGAACAACTGAGCCCAGATATGTAACGTCGACCACAGCCCACCCCCCTAACCCCCCTTCCTCGCCTCCACATCAGTTCCCCCTTTCCTCCCAATCCCTCTCTCCTCCTCCACTCCCTTTCCTTCCCGGTCCTCTCTTGTGTCCATTTTCCCTTCTCCTCACCAGCTGGCTTTCATTCCCAGCCCCCTCTCTTCCCCAGTTCTCTCTCTTTCCTGGCTCCTTCCCCATCCCCAATATATTGATGCCCACTGATAACTACCTAAAACCTGTTTCACCAACTGTGAACGTCTTAGAATTAAACGAAATAAAATGAACTTTCTTTGTCTTTTGTAGGCTCATTTGAAATATTATTGTGTGTTGACAATGTTGAAACAGTTGGTGGTTCGAGTAATTCTCGAAAAAAGGAACTCGTTCCTGAACTGCAAAGAAATGGTGAGGAACTTCTTTTGGTCAAACAGATATTAATGACTTAACTTTTCATTCGTAGAATATTTGTTGTGGTTCGGTTTTTTTTTTATCCAGATTGTTAAACCAGTTATTTTAGTTCAACTGTTTAGTTGTGTATGTTGCCGTGCTTGGTTATAAATATTGTAAGAAATTTCCTTCAGCAGGGAAATGTTAAAATCTTGTTTTAATGAACGTTTGAATATCATTAAAACAGAATTTTAACATTTGCCTGTTGAAGAAGGAGATTTCTAATATTATTTCAACAAACTGATTTTTTCAAACCAGTTATTCTTTTTAATTGATTTTTTTTCATTTTTTATCAGCTGTCTGGAAAGGATATATTAAAGTGAAACAATAATTAAATGATATTATTAATGAGGAGATACTCAGAAAAAATCCGAGCCCCACATGGGATTTGAACCCACGACCCTCCGTGTTCTAGTCGGATGCTCTACCAACTGAGCTACGGGAGACTCTATGGTGAG
>JAOBRB020276093.1:0-21108 GCA_027575285.2 Zoanthus pulchellus | reverse complement strand
CTTCTCCTCAAGTGTGCGGCGGCCTTGAACTATCAGCTCAGCACATAGCTCAGCCAATGGCACGAATGCGCACACGTACTGTGTTTAATTACGATCAAATATGGCGGATGCGAGTGAAGGAGACACCAGCTCGTCAGACAAAGAAGAAATTTTACTATTTCTTTTATTCATTCGAAGAAGACGTCGACGTTTAAGAGCCGCCAGACGCCAGACATGGACAAAGCCTTGGATTTTACGTCGGTTATCAAAAGGAGTATGTGCTAATATTATTCGCGAATTAAATTGCAAATTGGCAAATAAATAAAAATTTTGACTGTATTTTTTTTAAGGACTTTGGCAAAAACTTGTCAGCAAAAACTCTAGCGTCTTCTCTGTTTGCCATGTTTTGCAAGGCATGTGAGGACAAGTGCGGGAAATTACTGACGCGTACGCACATCCGGGACATTTGGTAAATAACTTTTTCATATTTCACTTCAGTGAAATGGAAAATGTCAAATCAGTGAAATATGGAAAATATCAGTGGTATTATAGTTTCCGGTATTTTACTAGTAACCATATAATAAGGGGTAATAAAGACATTACCGACGCTTTCTATTCCGTCCCTTCGTCCTCGAGGTTTAATTGTTAATTAGAATATAACTCAATCATTTTATTTCATTTCAAAATTGAGAGTCAAGATGTATGACGTGCGCGACCTATGCTAACGTAGTAACGGCTCTTATTGATCTAATGAGTTGACAAACTATCAATCAATAGTGAATTGCGGCTATCCCTAATGTGGTTAAAAAGGTTCCTTTTCCCTCATATCGGCCTTGTTTGAATGTTAAACATACACTACTTCTCTCCTTGACGTCAATAGCTGATTTCTTTTGACGGCTGACTTTCTCAACAAGACCTGGCATGTTAAGATAAAATAACAAAAAATAATCTGTGTGATTATTGTGATCTTCATTGTATTAAGCCTCGGTCGCTGTGGTTTGTGGACAGTATATCTCGTTATATGCCATTCCATGCCGTTTTCAGCACGGAAATGAAAAGAGTGTGATACCGGTGTATTACATAATTTTAAATTGAATTGATTAAAAACTTAGAAACTATATTCCGAACAAACTTTAGAAAAACTATTCCCAACATGACTGACGGGAAAATTGGATTCTCGTGTTCTTATTGAATTGACGGTAAAACCATATTGCCGTGTTCTGACCGTAAAATTGGACTTCTCGCGTTCTGACTGACAAAAAAAAATTGTATTGTCGCGTTCTTACTCATCGTAAAATCTTATTCCCGTCTTCTTACTGACGGAAAAATTGTATCCCCGTGTTCTGACTGATAGTAAAATCGCATCCCCGTTTTCTAACTGACTGTAAAATCACATTCCCATGCTTGACAGACAGTAAATTCGCATTCCAGTATTTTTACTGACAGGAAAATTGTATTTCAGTGTTCTAGCTGACAAAAATATTGTATTGCCGCGTTCTTACTGACCGTAAAATCTTATTTCCGTGTTCTTACTGACCGAAAAATTGTATTCCCGTGTTCTGACTGATGGTAAAATCGCATCCCCGTTTTCTAACCGACAGTAAAATCACATTCCCATGCTCTGACAGACAGTAAATTTGCATTCCAGTATTTTTACTGACGGGAAAATCGTACTCCCGTGCTCTGACGGACAAAAATTGTATTGCCGTGTTCTTACTGACCGTAAAATCTTATTCCCTGTTCTTATTGACGAGAAAATTGTATTCCTGTGTTCTGACTGATGTTAAAATCGCATCACCGTTTTCTAACTGACAGTAAAATCGTATTCCCGTGTTCTGCCGAAGGTAAATTCGCATTCCAGTATTTTACTGACGGGAAAATCGTATTTCAGTGTTCTGGCTGACAAAAAAATTGTATTGCCGCGTTCTTACTGACCGTAAAATCTTATTTCCGTGTTCTTACTGACGGAAAACTAATATTCCCGTGTTCTAACTGATGGTAAAATCGCATCCCCATTTTCTAACTGACAGTAAAATCATATTATCGTGTTCTGACAGTCGGTAAATTCGCATTCCAGTACTTTTACTCACGGGAAAATCGTCCTCCCGTGTTCTGACTGACGGAAAAGTCGCGTTTCTTTGTATATTTCGTAATAAATATGTAAGATAACTCAGTACCTGCTATGACTACTGGCCGAAATTAAATGTACAAAAGATATAATAATCGTCTCAGAGTTTGAAAAATAATCTTTATTTTATTTCTGAAGATATATCACCTACAAAAGCAAAACAAGCAATTTTTAAAAAAATATCGAAACATAATTAAAATGCGACCAACTAAATTTTGATTATTTAAATTATGTACTCTGAAACTAAACGGCGATCACTTGGAAGTTACATAATAAAGTTAACAAAGGTAATTAATTAATTAGGCGAATTTGCTTCACCGGATTTATTCATTTTTTGTTTCAAATCAAAAAATGTAAAAGCATGCATACGTCATTGTGTCTTAGTATTGAGCCTCTGAACTTCATCTACACACTTCATTTGACACTGGGCTTCACAGCTCACGGAAGTTTTCTCTAGGAAGCGACTACTCATCCATATTATGATAATTTGAATGATCCTCACTCAAAAGATAAAATACAATGTTCACTTCAACGTAGATGGATCACTAATGACAGCCGACCATGCAATCACTGAGTAAATGAAAGTGTTTGCTAAAGCATGACAGATCTTAAAAGTAAAAACAAATAGATATATAAAAGACTTGTTTTTTCTAACAATCACAAGATACTTAAAAAACATTTGATGAGTTCTTTATGAAATGTATGGAGGATTATGGTGACAATGGTCAAGGTTTGGCAAACAGTATCATTGTACTAGCAATTGGAAACCACGGTATTGGTTCTAAGTGCTCATTGGACTCAACAAGATGCATGACTTTTATAAGCTGGTCACATACTAAAACAACTTTGCACGCTTGTAAGAAAGCGTTTATTGCAGGGACAAAAAGCCAAAAGACAACAAAATCTTGTCTTAGGTGAACTATCTTGTGACAAATACGGTTAAAAAACGACAATCTTTTAAAAAAATGTATGTAAACTTAATAATTTTTTTGACTTTAAATGACATGTTTGAGATCAATAATTGTAAGAAAATGTATAGCATGAGACTGAAGTAGATTGTCAGAACAGTAATTGATTAATAGTAGTTCTAATCAGTCAAGCGCGTTTAACGAAACGATATTCTACCAGTAAACTTCGTCAAGGTGATTTGTTAACAGGCTAATAGCTGCTTGGAAAGTACATGACATCACAGTGCCTTTGTATATATAGTATTGAGTGCGAGTAATAGCAATCTATTAACTGTTTAACACCTCCCCGAAGTGCCATTTCACAACCGTTCGGCAACTGACATGCAACTTCTTGAAGAGCTTATCAATCTATGTGAGGTGAGTTTAAGACATTGCTTATTGGTGTGTAATAGTAATAAACGAGTTAGTGTTTTGAAATATTCAGCAGTTACACTTTCCAGTAAGTAATGTGTTATTAGAGAAATAGTTTTGAAGTTTAAAATACTGGCCAAAAGTTACCTTATAACAGAAAACCATGCAAACGCAGAACCAGCTTAGTTTTTTAAAAGCTGACGCTTAGTTTGGTTCAGGGAAGGGTCTCCACATTGCCACGTTCTGCTAAAAATTAGAAAAAAAATCTTTTTGATATTATCTCTTCATCTTTAAATATGCCATGTTCTCTTTTTTAACTAAAAAAGGGACACTACAATATTTTATTAGCAAGGTGAACATATGAATGTATATTACCGGTCCGACCTTCGACCTTCCGCACTCAATAATTTCAAAGCTATTTGGCAACTAATGGCACTGCGCCCGGCCATATAGCAAAGCCGCGTTTCAGAAATTAAAAAGAAAAAAAAAGCATAACTGCGAACTGTTCAGCTGATTGCTAATCGGATTCTATTACAATGGATTTATTACCTCTTTTATTCTAGAAAAAAAATTGAATTTTTCTCAGGGGTTCAGATATTCACGTTAAAAGCTTTTGCCGGTTTGATTCAGCATGACGGAGCAAGTCTGCCTGTTACATGAATGACTTTGAAGTCAATGAGGCATTTGATTAATTGGCACTGAGCTCTTTAAACTCGAAACAAAGGTTTTCAGTTTCTAAAATGATTGAAATGTCTACATTTCCAACTAGGGAGCTGTTTTTTGAGCAAAGATGGGTAGAAAATTCCAGGAAACTCTTTTATTGCACAGTATGCCGCATCTTAGCGTATATAACCAGAACGTTCAACCAAGCCACAATCAATGCATGATTGCCCGATTCAACATAGTATTTCCTTCAGTGACGTCATTAAGAATTGAAGAGCTTCGCACAAATGCAACAAAAATTTTCCAAAAGCACAATGGAAACTTCACTGGCTTGTGAGTAAGTTTTATGACTGGACGAGCATCTCTTACCAACATACATTTTTCTCAAAGTTTCTATACACAGCGCGATCTGTAAACCACATTTGGTCAGTGAACACTTAAAATCTCAACATTTGTGATTTGGATTCACAACTACTGAAGTACTTGAAGTACTAAAATGTTTCCTAGATTTGATGAATGAATTTTCATAATATTCATTTTTTTATCCTTTTCTAATTGGTCTGCTTTGTGCAAATTGCACCTGAATTTTCTGTAAACAAGATTTATAACAGCGGTTTACGGAGGTGAAGAATTTTACATCAGTTATTACAAACCTTCTATACATCAGATATCACCTTTTAGTCTAATAGACATTCTCTTAAAAATAAAATCGCTCCAAACATTAATAAAAGTTTCTTATATAAAAGCAAGTTCTATATGGTAAATTTAATATTAAAATATACGGGCCTAATATTTGTCTAGTGAAATTTAAAAAGAATTACAAAAACGTAGCCAAATAAAATGTGTCACTGCCCCTTGCCTTAGCCAAATTTTTAATTTCAACGAAGAAAAAAATTCCAGCAGTTTTCAAAAACTTCTTACTTTACGTTTAATTGTTTTTAAATTTGCCTTTCTTTTTTCGCTTATACGAACGTGGGCGTTGTTACAACCTAAGCAGTTTTAATGTTTTAGACTTTTCAATTTAGTTTTAAAACAGCATATTTATTACAGGTTTTTTTTAAAATAGTGTATCGAATGTGTTTTTAACAAAGCAATTTGGATAATTGATGTTTTGTGCGAAGATTGACGAGGATTAAAACGTTTTTTTCAAAATACTTTGTATAAAGTAATCATTCAAGAGTTTCGAATGGTTTTAATTTTGCTGTTTTATTAAACTTCAAGATTGTCGCGTTAATCATACGGTAGAATTTATAAGATTTAAGGAATACACTTGGGATCAAGAGAGCAAAGTCCGTCCCAAACCTAACTTATCAACGTCAAAACAGGAAATTGCATTAGTGAAGCAAAAGATGAAAGTCGTTTTAAAAACCATCCAAATCCAAAAACATTGAAATTAAGAAAAAGCACGAACAATTTATTTTGTTGCTCCTTTCTAGATTTTGGTGTCGCTCAAAACCTCGGTCTTTCAAAACGAAGCAGGATTTTCGGATTTTAAAAAACACAGAGGATGTCACGCCATGAAACAATTAAAACAAAATCAATATGGCTGAAAAAAAAAAGTTAGATAATTTGAAAAAGAGGAAATTGAGCATTTTTGAAGACATAATAGAAGCAACAATTTTTAAAAAGAAAATAGCTGATTCCGTGCACTGTGAACACGACTGCCATCTGATACAGATGTATAACCTGTTAATTTTGAAAACGCCAATCAGCACGAAGGGATATTTGATAAAAATTCAGACTCCCTACTGACTGAGGAGCAGACTTCTCACGAACAACACTTGCTCTTTCTGAAAACAAGGCTTTTAAAAAACGGAAAATTAAAAGCTAACTATAACTTACAATAAATATCGAAAACTGTCTGAAAGCGCGCTATTCTATTTCAGAACAGAAGTCAAATTATCTATTTGTAATCAGAGATCTCGAATGTATTGAGCAAGTAGCTCAAATATTGCGGTTTCCTGTAACTACACAAAAAGGAACAAAATCAGCCTAGCGTATTGAGCGGAGTTTGAAAATTGTTCAGAATGATACACGATGTACACAAACGAGTCATTATCAACTTCACAAAAGGTAAAAGAAAAATGCAGTGGTTTTATTTGGATATCGGAGTTCCCCTTGTTGCGAATCGTTTGGACGTAGTCAAAGCAACTTGTTCTTCAACCTCCTATCACAATAACCAGATGTTAAGTGTTGTTTATTCAGAAGAAAAGGTCGCGACACTGTTTCGCAGTTGTTTGCCTTTGAACGTAGGTAGGAAGGTAGGATCTGTAGAGAGACTTTAAAGTTTTGTCGGATGAAAAAACTCTGAATTAAATGAAAAGCAGGTAGGGATTGCCTGAAGAAAAAGTCTCTCTTCCTGCCCCCAAAATAAAACAAGCTTACAAGTCATTAGGAAAACATATCTACTGGCACCGCCACAAGCTAGCACGCACAAAGACTGAAATAGCGCGTAGATGAGAAAGAAATGGTGTAAAATATGCAATCAAAGTTCAATAGAAATAAAATGACGCAGTCATACAAAAATCACCGGAAATGATGTTTTTTTGTTTAAACTGTCAAACTACTGCCAGTTTTAATCAAAAAGTTAAGGTATAAACTGTGATAACCACGTCATGCGGAGTCACCGCAAATTGAAATCATTCACTCTGTATATTGTTTGACTGTACCAAAAATGTTTTGAATGGCAATCAAAACACCAACCATCTCGTCTTGTTCATTTTTAATCTCACTGCAATAAAATATCAGTACCGACAATTTTTAAAAAAGCAAACGGTTAGGGAAAGAATGCTTCTCCGCCCTCGTTCGCTCCGACACAATTCGATTGGCCTGGCGGTGAAATGTAATAAGTGGTAATGAAAGCTACAGGACGCGTGTGTCAATCAAATTGAGCTCCCTACAGCTCCATCACAAAGGTCAGGTGACAGCCGAGTGCCTCGAGTTTTATAGCAGCCTTGTGCGCCTATTGTAATAAGCTTTCGTGAGCAAAGATAAGCGAAAAACACTTTCCCATAGTGTGAATTCATTTACATGTTTTTATTTATGATTGTGCGCGCTAATCAGGCATCTCTTGTGTTTTTGCAAGGATCCAGCACTGACTAACTTGTCTCAGGTTCTTAACTTGAAGGTTGTGTCGAGTTTTTATGTGTAATTTGTAATTATGCATTATTTCAAGTGCTTTCGTGTCCTTCTCCTTTTCTCACGCATTTGAGTAAATTTAGGTTTAATTATGTTTACTTTGCTGTTTGAATGTTATAGGGGAATGCAATGAAAGACGAAAACACGGAATACTTTTTCAACACTCCAGAGAGTACTGTACCTGGAAACCAGATTTCAAGGCGCCACGCTGTCTCACAAGAAACAGGGGGAGCCAGCATTAACCATTGTAGTAACCAAAGCGGCTCTGCAACACCAAACTCCTTAAGTTCACTTTTTTTGTCAGTACTCAACGGTAATAACTCGGAGAATCTTTATAAAAACGAAGGTGGTGCGTTGTACGATGCTCTGACAAGAGGGTGCACATCAGATAGTCATGACACGCTCGAGTGCCCAAACCAGCCCAGAAACCTTAGAATGACTGCATACTCAGATTTCGACTCACTTGTCCAGGACTCGACCGGCGTGCACGACCAATATCACAGCGAGTCTTGTTGTTCTCCTAAGCAGGATCAGAGCATGTACGGTTATTTCTATGGTCATCATAATACGAATGTTGGAATTCCAACTAACACTGTTAACTTGAACGCCATGCAAAATGAACAGTTTGGCCGAAAAGAGACTACAAATAAGTATTTTTATAACACACCAAATGCCGCAAAGACAATAGTTCCTTCGTCTTACCCACAAGCTTCTCATCAAATGATCATGAAAAAGTCGTCGTTACCAGAAATCGGCAGCAAACAATTGAATAGCTTTGTGCATGGTGATTCCTCTAATATCTCCGGTGCCTCGCAGTCTGCTGCTATTTTCTCACGCGAACAAAACCCCAGTGAAAATACCGTCGCGTTCCCAGGCGCCATTAATACAGAATGGAAATCTAGTCGCCAGACTGGCGGGAGCCACGAGACAACATTAGATATAAGACAACAACAACAAAAAGCGCCTTTCTCTACCCATCCATTCAGAAGTCCTTACACAACGTTACAGGACAGCGGGAGTTTGACAAAGGTGAATGTAAATTCAACAGTTTGCTTTGATGGCGAGAAAACCTTTACAGATCTTTCTAATTCGAGAACCAATCAACCATTAACACTACATCAGCGACAGTTGAATCCTTTTCACGATTTCAACTCGGAACTCACTCACACGCAAGTTCAAAATCAAATCGAGCTTAGGAATTCACAGAATACGCTACTAAAACCGTATCCACCGTGGAGTAGAGAAGAATTTGATTGCACACCAAATGTAACTGTTGTCTCTGATGGAAAGGGTGGACATTCTCAGTTTCAATTTCCCTCGCGATGGTCAAAAGTAAAAACAGATTCCGAGAAAATTTTTGAGAATCATCTTAAAAAGTTTCAGCATCTCACTTCAAGTCAAGAAAGAAAGCCGCGTCGCGAAAAATCACTCGATAGCGTTTTAAACTGTAATAATGGAGATCGCGAAAGCAGTAGCAAAAAACTTGAAGTCGTACGAAATAACGAAAAAGTTTGCGGGGACGAGGGTAAAGAAAGTGCGGATGAAGAAAGAGCTTCAGTTTTTAGTTGTAAGTGGTTGGGATGTGACGTCTCTTATTCTGATAGAAACGATTTGGTGAGACATATTGAGAAAGTGCACATAGACCAAAGAAAGGCAGATGATTTGTACATTTGTTATTGGGAGTGTTGTACTCGTCAAACGAAACCATTCAATGCCCGATACAAGCTGGTAATTCACATGAGAGTTCACAGCGGCGAGAAACCAAATAAATGCACGGTAAGCCAAGATGAATTTGTTAAATCAATATATTTAATATCCTATTCTTTGGTCGTGACAGTTTGTTTTGTTTTTCTTTAGCAATTCATGTGTGCCACACTATGAATAAATGCTTAGAATTGGAAGCGATCAACCCTTTCACTCACGAACACCTAAACTAAAAGGCCTTGATATATGATACGGCGCATTCAACAACATAAATTTGTATTCAGACAATTGCAAGGCACGGGTTGATAAATCTCTATAAAATTAAAAACGCATTTTAATGTATCAAACGAATCCTCCAGAGAGCCGATATATGAATAAACAGTGATAAGCTGTTTTCTTGTTGCGTCAAGCGATCACTATCAACATTCGGAGCAAAGAACAGTACAAAATGAAGTGTTCACCTTTAAAACTTGACATTAATTGATTAAAAACATTTCTTGTCGCAGCAACAATTTACTCGAGTTTTGGCATTCGGTTCTCACTAGGGTCTCCAGAAAATTTGCATATTAGTAAAAGATGTCTTTGTTCTTTCAATAAAGTGTACCGGTGCTAAAATTATTCAAATCTATATTTGATAATGGCAGCGGTCAGAAGACCGAATGTGCTAATTTTCGTTTTGTTGGAAGCTTGTCAACAGAAAAAATCACGGACTAATAACAACTTTACGCAGAAAGTTCGTTTTTCTTCTTAACAGTTTCAAATTAAAAAGCAAACAACGGGAGTGTTTTTAAAATGATATATATATATATATATATTAATGTTCTTAAAGCTACAAAATGAAGAGAAAGTTTGCGAGAATAAATATATTGATTAGTGTTCGCACTGCGAGCAGTAGGTAGCTCCCATTTGTTATACTGGCAAATTCATTAATCAATAATGCAGTGATATTTATTTCTGTTTTAAGGACTTTATTTTCATAACAAAAAAAATCAAAAGAAACTTGTCGGCGTTGGTTCAAAGGAATTGCAAAATTTTAAATAACAAGAAGTCCGAAGTGGAACATGCATATATTCCCCGAATTAAAAATATAAAAAAATATATTTCGCAGCCCCTAATTCATGACCAGGAAGGGCTTTGTTTTAAAGTATAACTTCAATTTTCAACTTGTTTTTATCATTCACTAGATAAAGTTCAATGTAAAAGTTACGTTAAAACGTTAAATCGCGGAAGTTAATAGCAGATATCGATAAAACTCGGCAGTTTTAAAAAACAATTTGACAGAAGTAAAAGTCGATACGGATTTAGTGCGTCAACTTACCTAATATAGCATTGTCTTTTCTAAAGTAGAAAAATTATAAAAACTTGTTCTCACGCAACTTAAAACGACTTTTTTATTACATTTACCAAGGCGTAATATTTGTTGTAGCACGGTTTCAAGTTTGTTTTCTTTTCTGACATTGCAAATACTTGATATAAGTAAGTAAATTTGTCGTTTTTAAACTCTGAATTATAATTTATAGAGCTACAGTCTCCGTTTTATTTTAAAATCATTGCTTACTTAGTCTATATGTATAAAACTGGATGCCAGTGGCAGGCATCGACAGAAAAATGAAGCCATGGGCTGTGAAAAAAGTTGAAGCACAAACTTCTTATAAATGCTTTTGAAACGACAGGAGATGAAACACTTAGAAATTCATAAATCAGCATTTTTATTGATATTGCTTACATGTCACCGCTGGGTGTGTTTAAACACTTGGAAGTACCATTGAATAATTGAATAAATTATAAAATTCTAAGTTCAAAACCTGAAATCTTTGAACGCACAGCTTTCATTCGAAATGCAGAAATTTGATTTAAAAGTTCGATCCTTAGAAATATCAAAACACTTACAACTGTTAACACTTTACATAAAATTATTAAAATTTCCATGCAAAATTTATGCTATGTCAGTAATTACAGGAAATACTTTTAACACTTCAGTATTTCATTCTAAATATGAAGGCTTTGGTTACTGAAATAGATTGTTATATAAACTTGCTGATCACCAATGTTTTAAAGGATTCCTAAAATTCAATGACTTTGATAAACTCTCAATTACAAAACACAGGCACCTTCATTGTGTTTATAAGGAATATAAAAGAATTGTTAATTTATTGTGATAGGTATCAATCAAAAATAACAAAGAATGTTTGAATTTTGACTTTGCAAAATTTTTTGTAATTTTTCAAAACAGAATAAGAAAAAACAACAATTTAGATAAATGACATTTAAGCATAGATAAAAACCAAAACCATACACTTGCTATTTTATAAAATTTCCACAATGTTCTCTTAGACAATATCCAAGTGCAGGAATTGTTCTTTTACAAGAAAATAGCATACGTTTTTATAACAATTCATTTTACTGGAATATTGAGGCTGTTATTAACTGGCCAAATATTAGGAATATTGTACGAATAATGCAGAAGCTCAGATTCTGTCAAGAATGTAATTTTGTATGTTTGAAAGAAAAAAAAAACATTATTGATTACATGTATTACAATTGCTCTGTAATCCCAAATGCAATGCTGTACAAATTAACTAAATTTCATTCCAATAAATTGGCTTAAAAACATAAAAATCTCAGTTCACAAACTTTTTAAATGTGACTATTTAAGAATATAAAAATATTAATTTAATGTTTCACATCTGCAGTTTCCTGGATGTACTAAAGCATTTTCAAGACTTGAAAACTTGAAAATTCACATGAGGTCACACACAGGAGAAAAGCCATACATGTGTCAATTTCCAAGCTGCCCCAAAGCATTTTCAAACTCATCTGATAGGGCAAAACATCAACGCACCCATCTGGATACAGTAAGTCAGTTTGTAAATATGCTGTTTAAAGTTCAAGGTGAAAGTTCAGGATTAGAATCAGTTGAAAGTACAGTAGCATAAAATTCTTGTTTCATTAGCATGGTCTAACTAGTTTAGCTACCAAAAAGGACCTTGACTTATTTATATTAATTAGGCAGCAATGGGCAGTTGCTTATACCTTGTTAATACAAGGTATTTAAATCTCAAGGTGATCCCTGTGATATAGATCTTGCATTTTCACTTAATGTAGCATATGCTCTGCCTCACATGATCAAATATGACCTTCATTTTAACTGATCAATACAAACAACATGAATTGTATTAAGAATCGATAAAAATTTCATTTTATCACTTTTCTTGGATATCACGAAACTTTCATAATCAATTCATTTCTTTAATACTGTTTTTGTAAAACTTAATTTGATTCTTTATTGCTGTCTTAGAAACCATATGCTTGTCAAGTTCCTGGTTGTCCTAAGAGGTACACAGACCCCAGTTCCCTTCGCAAACACTTCAAACAACACTTAACTGGAAAAGTACAACAATCATCAAATAATAAGGTTTGTTCAAGGATTTCTGTAGAATTGTGAACATCATTATTTATTATATCTGCACCAGTGTTTAAATGAATTTCCTTTTTAAAAGTTTAACTGTATCCCATACGTGTAAAAAAAAGGTTTTTTTTTCACATTTTAGGGGATCAAACCTCAGATCCCATCCACAGTATATACTGTAGTTGTTCACTGACTTAGCCTCTAGCTTTGTTGGAAAGCCTTGTTGTCATTTTCTTCATGATCAACAAAGTTGAGAAACATTACTGAAGACATGATAAAAAAACAAAACAGCACTCCAAAAAAGCTCTTTTTAAGGAGAAAAAAAAATCACCAGACTTTTTGCTTTACAAATCTAACAAAACTAACAAGCCGAATTGTAATGAACAATTGGATGAATGCAATTATATCATCATCATCAATCCAGTTTTGATCCGGTTTTATCCCCGTAAACGAGGGTAGCCGGATTTACCCCACTCTGCCAGCAATTAATCTCAAATTTTCTTTTGATCAATTTCCCCTATTTTTCTTGGTTTTTCCCAAATTGTAATGTTAATAGTCTTGGTATGTGTTTTTTCTTCCTCATAACTAGTATTTTGCTGTGATCCATATCTGCCATGTTCTAGAACCTAATTCCTATTTGAGCTCAGAGACTACTGCTTGTCATCATCACCTTCCATTCCTTCCAGCTTATTACTTTTAAGATATTTCAGCCACTGCACACAAAATTTATCTGGATTCCCTGTAAAGCACTTGCTATCTACTCAATTAGGTTGCTGGTTTACATTATTTCTCATTCTGTTATGCTTTGTTGTGTTTGTTTGCATCCTCAGTTACCCTTATAACAGATATTGTTCCTAAAACTAAATTATTGTAGTTCTAAGATGTATACATGTAAAATAGTTAATCAAATTTGCCGGTAAAATTCCTTCATTTTGTCTCTATCTCTTGTGAACTGTTCTTCTCTTAACTGACTCCATTGTATTCCTACTGAGGTGCCTTTTTTTTACATTTGATAGTTTATTAAAATGCTTATCATTATATTTTTATTTTACCAGGTAAAACAAAAGCCAAAAGCCAATAAAATGTCAAAACGCGACCTTTTGGGTGAAGGTGTGACGAGACCAATGGACTACAGGCAAAAGGTTTTTGAATCATTACAGCATGGAGGTAATGATAGCACAGTTCCACCACAGCACGTACCACCTGAATACATGATGTCACAGTGGTACAACCCAGAGAATGGTGCAATTTATCCATTTGCCCACGATGTTCAATTTCCTATGGCTGAAGCATCAACACCAGAACCTTCAGAAAACACAAATGGAACTTTTACTCAAACTCTGAGTTCTATGGAAATACCAACATTTGAAGAACAGCTCAAACCTGTAACAGCAGCTTTTTAAAAAAATAACATTTTTAAAAATTATTTAGAACTCTGACCTGCTATATCCTATCAAGGTGGCATGAATGCACACATTTTTTTTAAGAGCAGTTTTGTGCAATTTAAAAAAAGACTGAGGCTGAGACTGAAAATAGCAAAAATGTTTCTGGTTAAAATTTTACTGAATATTATAATTTACGTTCTCAAAACTATACAAAAGAAACTTTTCCAGCCATTTATATTTGTAACTTTTCCAAAAAATAACAAGTAATTTGGTTTCTCGTCATTTTAAACAGCGCACAGAAATATGAACAAATTGAGGATGAAACTAAAAAATTAAGAAGAACGAGGCCTCAGTAAAATTTACTCGTTCTTAAAGAAAGTGTGTATCAAAAAATCTCATATATTTCATTATACAAAAATTTGTTAAGTTCACAAAATAAAATTATCTTTAAACTTGAGTGTTATAAGGAGAATATTGAGTAACTGCAAACACTGTTATTGCACAAAGAAAAGCTGTTTATTATAATTAAACAAGTTATACATTAATGTTAATAAGCAAATACATAATTGTTAGCATTTGATTAATGTAATATAAGGTTGTAATAACCTGAATACTTCTTTGCTCAAGTTTTAGATTTCTCATTTTTAATTTTGAAAGTACATTGATTTTTTTGTAAATATATTTGTTGAATTTTGTTTGTAAATTGAAAATATAAAATCAATAGTCCTGCAACTGTTTTCCATTTCAGTATGAAAACAGACAGTAATGTTTCAGTCAAGTTGAGTTTTTAAAGGCCAGAATTGAAAAAACTGAAACCAATATTAATATATAACATTTTTTATGCAATAAATAAAATATATCATGTTTTAGGATGTATTTACCAAGCTCAGTCTTAACAGATAAGTTAAGGTGCAAGGGTTAGTTTGTTACTTCTTCTATTCTGCTTTCCTGACTAGTTAGCATTTCGATTCTTTCTTAGAAGACATTTGTCCAGAAATTTTTAACAGAACCAAAGACCATCTAAGCTACATTTGCCATTCAATCCCTAAAGGTGTTTTAGGGAAATATCTGGCAACTCTAAAAAGGTGAAACATGAATGATATACTTGTAAATATTTTGTAAAAACGTAATGATGAAACATTTCAATGTTGATGAAGGATTGCCAGTTAACTTTGAGAGTTAGAATAAAACCTACTAAATGTTTAAGATAAATATTCTGTTATATATTTTTTTAAAATAAAATTGAGTTAATTTACAAGTGAAAATGCCAAAAAGGTAACTGTATTTTGTATTTCAGCATTATTTTTAATACTCTTAAAACATTAAATAGAGATTAACGTGTAAAACTTATTTTTTTATTTGAAACACAGTACTTACTGTATTAAACACAAAGATCATCAGTATATACATACTAAGCAGATTATCATTGCTAGTTAACATGTATGGTTTAGTGGTATAAATTATACATTTATTAATCAGAAAATATACTAAGAAACACAGCCATGTATTTACTATAATTATTCTGTTGATAATAAAGTGTATATAATTATTAATATAAGTCTTGCACAGTTCTTGAATATCTGGGAAAATGACAACAATTATATCCAAAGTGATGTTGACTTGTGGAAGATATTTACCAAACTACATACAAATAAGTGTCAAGGTGAATATCTATTGAGAGGGTTGATTGTTTTTATCAGTATAAAACTAGCTGGGGAATATTAAAATAAAATATTCTATTTCAAAAGGCCAGGATGTTTTACAGAATCGATTCTGTACTAGTAAAATGACGAAACTTTTCCGTTAGCAATATGTGTTAGCACACTAAGTTAAATCAAAAGCAGAGTTTGTGGAGTTCAGATAGCTATTTAAATGTACTGAACTAATTTAAGATATCAATATCTAAATGTTTGCTTACAGTTACTAAAACATGCCATTTTATTTGGCTATCATGATCAAAATGTAACGAACTAATGAGTGGTAAAGCCAATAGTTCCCCAGCAACATGATGCACAGAACAAAAAGCTGGTACATCTGAAATCTCCAAGCTTGTTCAAAAATGATTTTAAATATACATGCAAAATAAGTTTGCCACAACCAACTCACACACAGGCAGTCAGTGTGCAATTAATTTTTTCAGGATGAGTGAGATTTCAAAACTACAGTTAATTGTTTCAGGAAACTGTTTACGAGTCTCCTCCACATATTTACCTCTTGTCTCTCAAAATGAAATTTCAGAGTAAATTCTCTTGAAGATGGAACGTCTTTTCTTCTAGATTGTTAACTGCACTGATAACTCTTCAATAGTTTTTCTTCTTCATCACTGTCAATCTCATTCTCCTTTTGTTTTGAAGAAAAAGGGCTAGCATTGTGTTTTTTTGCTGCTAGTTCTTTTAGGCCCCTTGCTGAATCTTTAAAACAGTATCTCAGGTTCTTGGAAATAGAAAACTCTTGTCGAACATGATTCTTACACTGTAACATAATTATAGGCAATGAGCTTAGCTTCTCCTTTGGTGAACTACCTGAAATAGTGAATTCCTTTTTGGACTTCAATTTATAGAATGATGTGGTTAGAGTTTGAATAGATGCAGCGTTTCCTTTTGAAGTAAAATTAGCCTGATGAATCACCCCAAGTAAGTAATGGCAAGCCCAGCCAGTGCTTGTAACAAACTCATCACCAGCAAACTCGTCAATCTAAAAATGGAAAATTATTCTAACTTGAAAAAATATCACTAAAAATAATTAATCATCAAATAAATTCTGAATCTCTCAACGATTTTCTAAAATGTTTGCTTAAATAATATCTTTGTGATAGGAATATTGATTGAACTTCTGCCAGTTAATGAAGTTTATCTGAAACACGAATGCAATGACTCGTTAACAAACTGAAAACTAGCAGAACTGAAAAACAGCAAGTAAACAATAAAATTATGGCCCAGCAATCCCAAGGACAAGTCCTGGGACTAGTCTTGATAAACTAACAGACTGCTGACTACTATAATGGTAACTAAGATTACTGGAATTCTGCCTTCTTTTTCAAACCAGTATCACTAAGAAAAAATAGAAAAATAACTAGCGGTAAGCTAGTTAGTGCTGGGTCGGTGTTTCTAAAGAAACAATTTGGTAATAAAAATGTAAATTCTACACCGTAAAAGAGAAATACTTACTAAGAAAAAAGTTTGAGCCAATGTCATGGTTATTATATAAAATAATTATATAGCCTGATGTTGCCAACTTTTTATAGCATCCTCTAAATTCTTGGGAAAATTACCCCATTGTGTAAAGTTAATTTACTACTAAAAAGATTGATCATGATAACAAACAAACTTGAATCCTTTTATAAAGCAACAAAAAATCTTTGTTCTTTAAGGATAAATTTAAATAATTGCCAATCCACAGATGTAGTATTCAATTAACTTGATATTTTAAAACCTACAAAACACATAACACAACTAGCCATATCTTTATTATTGATTAAAATATTGAAATACATGTTATAGTCTGTTTACTTGTAAAATCCTAAGGCATGAATATAAAATTTAAAACCAGAAATAATATTTTATATTTATTTTATGTTTTAAACTTTCAATCTAAATTATCATCAAACAATAATAATTTTGCTATTTGATATTATGTTTAACCTTACTATTAGTTCCAATAATATCTAAAAATAAAAAATCAATAATTTTGGAACAAGCAGGATAAAATTTAATTAAAAGGGCAGGATAGTTTTTAGTCGTAATGTTAAGTATTTAAAAAAATGACAGAAAATGTGAACTTAAAATGTTTTTAAGGAAATGTATTTGAAAATGATAATGATCTCTAGTCATACAAATCCTTAGAAAATACCTTTTTAAGGTTCAATTTTTTAAATATTTGAAGTCAACCAACGTCTACTGTCACTGCCCTTTCCATTTTTGGATTGCCAGTTTTCATAGCTTACTGATTTAAGTTAACTGTGGCCATGTGACAACCAATGACCAATAGTCAAAAACTAGGCACTTACCTGCTTTGTCAAAACTAAATTGCTCGAGTTCTGTAGCTGGTTAAGACCCAGTGCCATAGTTACTTTTGTTCCTGAGAGGTTGAGTGTTTCAAGAGATACCATTTTAACAAGATATTTGACAGCTTTGTCTGTGATAGCAGGGTTGAGAGATATATCAAGACTGGTCAGCAGTTTTAATCCTACTCCAAACATGCGGCATGGCATGGTTACCTTGGCAATACCAGCATCAGATAAACAGTTGTTTTTCAAACTTAGTCGTTTAATGCTGTGTGTAAATTTCAGTTAAGAATTACTGATTAATATATTATATAGTAACTTATTATTATAGTATAATCATATAGATCTAGCATGAAATGAAAATATCAGGCGAGCCCATTTAAATGCTATTTAATAACTGCAGTACAGGTAATTGGGATTTTATATATAGTGGTTAGCTATTCGTTAATAGGCCTCCCATCACGAATGAGCTCCTCTATAATTAGCCTTTAATCACCTTAATGAGTCCCTATCTAATAAGCCTCTCATCACTAATGAGCTACTCTCTAAAACCTAAATAGGAGCTACCCTCTAATAAGCCTCTCAGCTCTAATAAGCCTCTCATCGCTAATGAGCTACTCTCTAATAAGCCTCTCATCACTAATGAGTTCCTCTATAATAAGCCTCCAATCACTTTAATGAGTCCCTATCTAATAAGCCTCTTATCTCTTATGAGCTACTCTCTAAAACCTAATTAGGAGCTAACCTCTAATAAGCCTCTCAGCTTTAACAAGCCTCTCATCACTAATGAGCTACTAGCTAATAAGCCTCTCATCACTAATGACCTACTCTCTAAGCCTCCCATCACTAATAACCTACTCTCTAAGCCTCTCATCACTAATGAGCTACTCTCTAACAAGCCTCTCATCACTAATGAGCTACTCTCTAATAAGCCTCCCATCACTAATGACCTACTCTCTAAGCCTCCCATCACTTATGACCTACATGTATTCTCCAATAAGCCACCCATCACTAATGAACTCCTCTCTAATACGCCTATATGTATCATCACTAATGAGCCCCTCTAACACCTTCCTGAGCCGATCTCTATTAAGTCTTCTGTATCTCTAATGAGTTCCTTTCTAATACTACTGTCTCTAATTAGCCCCTCTCTAGTAAGCCTCCTATCTCTAATCAGCTCCTCTGTAATAAGCCTCCCAACTCCAAATCTTTTTCTATTAAGTCTCCCATTTTTAATGAGTACTTCCCTAATACTGTACATTTCCCACCTCTAATGAGTCCTTCTATTAAAATTCCCATCTTTAATGAGTTCCACTCTGATACAATACCCAACTTTAATGAGCCCCTCAGGCCCTATAACAAGCCTCCCATATCCGAGTCCCTCTCAGAGTTGTCCCATTTTTGAACTTTTATGGGAGAAATAGGTGAGGATTGAAGCTTATTTTATAGATGGCAGTAATATTACTTTTAAAGCGGCTATTTAATGAAACTAAATCAAATAAACAATTATAATACTTTCAATAATAAAATAAATGTATTTCTGAAAAGAAAATTCGTTACAAGAAATGAATGTTACAACTTACTGTGTTTCATATTATGACATCTACATACACTAGCAAGTAACAACAATAATGTCTTTGAATCTATCTCACATCTTTAACTAAAAAAAATAGAACACTGAAGTTCACTAACCTTCTCATTTTTCCAATATGTGCGATGATCTCATGTTCATCTCCCAGTCTGCAATGGCTGAGATCAAGTTCAGCGAGAGCAGTGAAGACCTGTATTAAGTCCAAGTTGTTATTCACAAAGAGGTGCCGTCCAGCAAGAGATAAACTTCTCAGCACAAGAGCTCCATATGCATCATAGAAAAGCTTCAAGGTCTCAAGACTTTGATTAACTCTATTGTTATCATTATAAATTTGATTGAAAAGTTGTTCACCAACCATTTCAGGAAAACCAACAAGGGATTCGACCAGGGCTATATTTCTTGCCACAAAATCAAGACATATTAAGAAGAGAGATCTAGGACAAAAGATCTTATCTTCAACTTTAATGCAGCACTGAGCACCTGAATTGGACATAAGGACACACTCAGCTCCATGTTATATTATTTGGTAAAATTTCCATATTCAGGCCTATTATTGTTTAATCATACAAACTAAACCTTACCAAGACCCTAACTTAATCTATAGTTAATGCTATGAAAATGCTTGCATAAACAATGCAATTTGTTATTTTCAAAATTGCAGAGGCTTTAGCAATATGCCTTTATTGATCTTTTTTTATCATTCAATCATTTCTCACATTGTGAATAGTTAAATGGATAGAACAATGAATTTTCTTATATTTTTATTTGTAGGGCCGGAAACTAATCCACCACATTTTCCCTAGTATTGGCATAAAATATTAATCAGAGTCACCAATTTCCAAAACATTTTCCCCTCCGTCCCCTGCCCCCACCCCCCCCCCCATCCCCTCATCAAGCCGATGACAACAGCCTAAGTAGCTCCCAATCCATAAATTATGCCTATTATATTATATCCGATTTGAAATAAATAAATATTCTACAAATAAACTTAATTATCCCTTAACGCTTTAATACCACTTCCCAAAAATTTCACAACTTTTCCAGACCTGGAAAATTCAATTACTTTTCATGAACGTGTGAACCTTATACCAAGAATTGTTTTAAAAACATGCAAATAACCCTTTACTCCTTAGTTTTAGACTTAGCCTTACCCAAACCCTAAACTTTTTAGTAATTATATACGCGACGAAACTACATAATTATGTATAAATAAGTACTCCCAAACAAGGGAATTATCCCTAAGTAAATCACATGTAGAGTTTACATTTTCAATAAAATGTTAACGGTTAACAATTTCTTCGTGAAATTTTTCATTCAACAAAAATAGCCTAGTAGCACTTTTAAAATTTCCAGGATTTCCAAGTTTAAGACCAAAATATCTTTTATCCTTTTCACTTTTAATGCAGAATATCCTACCCCAGCCTGACTAGATGATCTAAATCTCTAATCTATACCTTGGATAACTTCCTGGTCCGGACAAAACTTTTTGGTTTTCTCTTCAAAGCGGTAACCAGGTGGCGAGTAAAGGCGGCCATATTTGTTTCTCGTATACACAAGCCCTGAATCATCAAAACTCTTGGAGAAATCGCCAGAAAAATCATCATATGGCATTTTAATGATTATTTTTCAAAACAAAACTCAACTCAACTCTTTTTCATTGAATATAAAGTAGTAGTTAAACAATCAAATAACAAATTGAAAATTGAAAACGTTTTTCGGTTAGTACTTAGTGTAAGACATCGCGAATTTTCCCGAAAAATTTTCCTACGCATTTGTTACCGTTACATAT
>JAOBRB020275871.1:0-11349 GCA_027575285.2 Zoanthus pulchellus | reverse complement strand
GGGAAAGGGCTCTTTGGCGTCGTCTGATAAGTTCTTTGAGAGTTGGGTTTATCCAGCGTGGTTCGTTTGTCTGAATTGTTTTAGATCGCAGAGGAAGCGTAGCGTCCATGCCTGTTTGAATTATGTTTTCAAAGGTTGACGATTTCTCGGCGCAGGTGTTGGCTGCCGCAACAAGTCCTACGACGTCAACGTCTTGTAAGAGTACCTAATGATGCTTCATTTCCTCATCACGCAGACCCAACCTTCTTGCAAGTAGTTTTGGAGACTTTTTTGTGAAAAAAACTGAAAGTATTAACAAATCTTTGAACAATTGACTGTGCCAATAGTCGTGGAGTCGATTAATTTTCTTATGCGCATGCAGATGCCTCGTTCGCTGAGTTTAAAACATTATTTGATGATGAAGAGTATACATTGATTAAAAAAGCTGCCAAGAAATCCTGTCCGTTAGACCTAATGCCCACACCTTTAATTCTTCAGCTTCTTGATGTTCTACTCCCGGTGATAACTGCTATGATTAACTTATCGTTCAAAACTCGGCACTTTACTGATTCATGGAAAGAAGGTTTTGTACTCCCTTCACTGAAAGCCCAGATGTTACTTTTGAGAATTTTAGATCTGTCAGTAATCTGCCGTACATTTCTAAGTTGTCTGAGTGAGCCGCATCGAGTCATTTATTGCAATATATGACAAATAATAAGTTGCACTCAATTTTGCAATCATCCTACAAGCCCAATCACAGCACAGAAACTGCTTTGCTCAAAGTAAAAAATGACTTCTTGTTGAACATGAACTGTCAACACATGACCTTGCTTGTTCTCCTGGATATGAGTGCTGCTTTTGACACTGTTTATCATAATATTTTGATTGGGCGCATGAAGAACAATCTTGGCATTGAGGGGGATGCACTCTCTTGAATGAATTCTTATTTATCTGGTTCTTCTCAGCGCATCTCTATAAATGGTGGTATCTCTCAAAGTTTCCCCATACCGTATGGTGTACCAAAAGGTTCCAGCCTTGGCCCTTTACTATTTACCATTTATACCCGGAAAAAGTTTCAAATTGTTAGGAAGCACCTACCGCATGTTCATTGCTACGCAGATGACATAAAGTTATATTCGTTATTTTGTCCAAGTTCATCTGTTAATGCTAAGGTTGCTGCATGTGAAATCCATGAATGACTGTATAACAGACATCAAGAACTGGATGATCTCTGATAAACTTATGCTTAATGACGATAAGACTGAGTTTGAATTGATTGGCACCAGACAACAATTAGCAAAGGTTGATAAAGATATTATTTCAGTTGGATCCTTCGATATTTCTCCAGTATCTGTTGTTAGATATTTAGGTTGCTGATTTGATTCTAAACTATCAATGTCTACACATATAAGTAAAGTTTGCGCGTCGTCGTTTAACCATTTGCATAATATTAGACGTATTCGTAATCATTTGTCAGCTGAAGTGACTCAGACATTGGTGCATGCTTTAATCACGAGCCGTGTTGACTATCATAATAGTTCGCTTTATAGTTTACCTTACTACCAGCTGAATAAGTTGCAACGCGTATTAAATGTATCTGCTAAACGTATCTATAAGTTGCCTAGATTCTTTCATATTACCCCTATTTTGCGCGACTTGCACTGGTCGCATAAACTTTAAGATTATCTTATTAACATTCAAAGCTATTCATGGGCTTGCACCAAAGTACATTAAGGGTCTGCTGATAGTTTGTTTGTAAGTGTTCCATCGATTAAAACTAAGAACACTTTAGGAGATAGAGCATTTGCCATTTCAGCACCAAAATTATGGAATTCTCTGCCTATAGAAATGCACCAAATTAAATTAATTCCGCTATTTAAACACCAATTAAAACACATTAATTTAGGCTGGTTTGTTGTAAACTAGTTATTATTATCATCATTTTTTCTTTTTTCTTTTGCTATATTTTATATGTTGTATATTAGCAGTACAATATATTTTTAATTATATTTGTAATGCGCGATTAATCATTTTTATGAATATCACACAGTATAAGTGATTAAATTATTATTATTATTATTATTATTATTATTATTATTATTATTATGATCATAACTTCAGGAAGATAATATATTCCTCTGGACTATCATTTCCTACAGAATATATTTCCTTCTTATGACAATGCATTTCTTCACATCTCTTTCAGATGTAAAGTTTTCCGTAAAAGAAGAATGTAAAAGCCTACCTTGGCCTTTTGTCTTGAGAAGAAATCTGGCCTTTTTGATTGATATTTTCTTTGTTTTCTATCTCCTAAAAATAAAAACAGAAACCAAATAAATACATGCAACTGTCAGCTGAAATAACAAGTTATTTATGAAAATTCAAGGATGTTGGCGGACGTGATTGGCGCAGTGGTAAGATCTTTGCTTTGCAGCCACAAGGTCCCGAAATCGATCCTGGCAGTTTGCCATGGTTCGAATATTTCAAGTGTGACCTTCTTTTTCGCGCAAGCCAACCCAGCTTTCCAACCTTTCGGGGTAGGTAAATGAGTACCAGCGTTTGCTGGTAGCTAACCTGTGATGGATTAGTGTCCCGTCCAGGGGGAGTCAAGGACTCTCATCCGCTTACGGAAACTGGAGATATGCGCCAGCCCTATGGGCCACTAGGATCGTAAAAGGATTTATTTAGCTCAAGGACAATACAAGACATTCATTTTATTCCCCAACTTTTAAAGACAAATGCAGTAAATAAACTTCTAGAAGAAATATTTTTGTCTTAGTGTTTTCCTTTCCACTCTTAGGTTGCTGCCTGCACTAAGCCTTCCTGTCTAATTCATGTATACGCATATCTCATTTCTAATATATCTTTTAAATTAGTTAAAAATAAAAACTCTGTTACTAGCCATTAATAAACGATGTCCCAAAACAAAAATAAGTAAAACTGCATGTTGCTCAGCCTAGAATGAGCCCACTGCTGTAAGTGTTTCATAACGTGAAACAACATGTAGTCTGTGTACATCCGTTCCCACCCCTCGGGAACTCGAAAATTCGGGGAAGGAACCTTCCCTGCAATGAGGGAGTGGTTGGAACGGATGTACACAGAATACATGTTGTTTCACGTTATAAAAAAGATACTGCAGTACTGGGGACACTCCATCCATTTTTTTCACCTTTTTCATGAGGTGAAAACGCAAAAAAACGATAGCTTCCCTTGGTGTTCACAGAGGAGTATAATCTAGGAAAGACATCTTTCTGTGCTCTTGTGATTTGGTACGAAAGTTTTTCCCAGATTTGTTGAAAAATATATGTTCCATAAAATTCAGTATCAAACACCTCAGCTGTCTACTTCCAGACTAAGTCTACCACTCATTTCAGTTGATCACGGATTCCAGTTACAAAAACAGGTAGGCGAATAAGGTACTTAAGTAACTAGGACGGCGACACCGACGACGACGGCAGAAAACAATAGAAAATACAATGCTGCACGTTGGAATGCAGCGAGCAGGGGCACGTGCAAGGAGTTGTCGGTTAGATTAGAACGTGAAAAGACCTTTTTTGGAATTGTCGAGACTACATGGACGTAACAGCAAAAACTTTCTCAGTATCTGTTTAGATTCATGGAGAAACATTCAATCGTTTCAAAAAGCAAAAAGCAAAAAATAAAACCCTAATGACCCAAACAAAGAAATGAAGAGTAAACCAAAAAGGAAATTTAATGGAGCAGTCGTCGCTCACGTTCCCGTCCTCGTTGCTTAAAGTCCCTAGTAATATAGAGAAAACGCTTCTTTCAATAGTCTGGTTTGGGTACCCAGTGTGACTCCTATTAACCAAAGGTATGTCTACTTCAAGGGTACCCTGTGGTTATTAGTTACATACCTCATTCTCTTTCACAGAACAGTGACAAAGTAGCATTTGGAGATATCAGTTAGAGCTATAGAAAAGAGTTGCTGCAGAAACCAAACTCATACTCAATTGTCGGCTTAAACTTAAAATAAATCTACATTTTCAAAACGTGTTGTCACTGTCAGTCTTTAATCAATTTTATATATTTATATGTTTTAACCATCTCCCCTGGAACAGACGAAAATGATAAGAAAAATCCAAAACCACTAAAATCAATATTCAAACATTTATTTTATGTTAAGCAATCCAAACCTTAGAGAAATCTTAAAAAAACAAGGATGTATGATACTCCATTTAAGGTTTAAATATATGGCAATTTAAAATTAATATGGAAAAAATAACAATGTTTTGAGACCAATTGTACTTGTATGTGATGAACAAGTTTATGATCTGCATTGTAAAGTAGATAAAATCCACGTTTAAACTAAACAGTAACTTCAAGTACAATGGGACGAAACTCAAACGAAAGTTTTTTTATCTCATCGGCAAAGAATTAGTTCTTGGCTTCCAGTGATGAAATATATTTTCTCACCTACAGTATTTCATAACTCACACAGTTAACATTATTTCTCGTTCATACGGTCGTTTTTCGACCATTGCGCAACAAGTGATTATTTTTTCTCAATCATGATACTAAAATCTTAACAAGTAAATTTTTTTCTCACCCAGTAAATAATTTTTCTCTGGCACGGCAATTTATTTTTCTCAAATAATAAAAGATGTTTCTCAACGCTTATCAGTAAATTTTTATACTCTTCACATGTTTGGCTTGCCATAGAAAAACTCTAAAGTTATTTATGAACGATTGAAGACGCTGGTCGTAGCATATATTGAGTTGCCCGTGTTCCTGACTATAGTCTTATTTCTTTGACACAATGGAAATTATCTACATACAGTTTCCGGGCAGCATAAGTCTAAACTTAAATGCAATTTTTATTTTGTTTCCTTTGTTATCAGTTTGTAAAATTATAGTTTTATAATATCTATCTTTATCAACATAAAAACTAAAATATAATAACTTATTTTTATCAGCAAAGATTAATACTTTTATTGTGCCTTTCTGAGGTATGTTTTGTGCATAATCCTGAATTAAGAGTTTTTTAAAACAAGATATTATTTCTAAAACCTCAGCTTTGTCTTCTGTTAATTGGGAATTTCAGTCTAAGTTCAGTTCAGTTCAGTTTATTCGTTTCATCAGACCATTACATAATTAACATAATGACACACTACCTACAAATAGCAGTGCTAATCGGCTCGGCGGGTGGTGTATGGACGCTAAAAACATTAAAATTATGCTTAACAAAAATATAATTCGAGAAATATACAATAAATTGGAAATTATATAACAGCAAAGAAAGTAACAGTATAAGATAACAATTAAGATACAGTGAGAAAAATATATATATGCAACTTTAAATGGGTTTTGTTTTTGACATATGACCGATTATTTGTTCTACACCAACATACAAACTATACTGAGCTTGAAGATTCTGAAATAATATCCTTGTCATCTTTTTCTTGAAAATATACTTTGGAAGATTTTTTAAGCTTCCTGAGATGCTATTCCAAATTTTAAAACTAATTCTTGAAAAAGAATTTCTTTGTTAGTTTAGCCTAGAACTCTTTAGATAATAGTTACCAGCAGCTGAAGATCGGGTATTGTGACAGTGTATGTGGAGAAAAAGGGTGAACATATTTGAGAGATTAGAGAGTTAAGTTGTTATGAACGTTGTGCATTAAAATAGAGGTAAGCTTAACATAAGTATATGTATTGGCATAACATTAGATGTTATAAAGTAAGGGACAGCGTGTGAATTGCAGTTGGCAAAGTTCATTAGTCGCACAACTTTTTTCAGAAGAGTCAATATTTTTTGGATATGAGATTTAGTTCAAGGAAATCAACTGAGATGTAAAACGTTTTTAATTCATTCAATTTTGTCAACTTTGTGGTCAACACAAAAAACCAACTGAAGATAAATAAATGGTCGGATTCAAACTAAATTATTTATCTTTCAAATTATCATTCTGCATACAAAAAAAGTTTACAAGACGAATTGTATGGCTATTTTTCAAACCGGCTAGCTTCCTGATGTATGCATCACATGAATTGTTAGCGTTAACATGTCAATTCACGGCACGACAGGCAATATATCTCTACAAACACTGAATGCAGTTCAGTTTGAATTAACGCCTCTAGTTTTTAAAACTACATGTATAAAAACAATTTTTCATTACAATTCTAACTAATTTTAACCAGGTCAAAGTGTGCTAAATGCAGTATAAAGCCAATAATTCCTTTCACAGCCTTGGGGGATGACCGTAAAACTATTTCAAAGTTTTGATATGCAACAAGCTGCCTACCTTAACAGGGTGAAATTTATCAGGCTCCTTTCTATTCTCTTGTGATTTGGCATCGTCACGGTAATGGTCAATATTATTCATGTCGTTTTCAGATACTGAAGAAATAGAGTTGGTTTGATTGACACTTTCACTGACAAAGCTTGGGCTTCCTTCACTTCTGACAACTGTTATTCTTCCAATCACAACCTCCTCTTCACTGGAACTGACAAGCGAACTGATCGTTTCTCTCTCCTGCTCGACAGATTTGTTGTTATTTTGTATCATCTCTATTCCTGAACTGTCGCTTTCTCTAAAGGACTTTTCGACTTTATCACTTTCATTTACCTCTGAATTAGAATAACCTGTTTCTTCTTTTGTACTCTCACCACTCAAACTGACATTGACATTCTCTACATTAGTAATGTCTAATCCTATTTTCTCATTGTCTCCATCAACCAATTTTGTTGAGTTATCAAATGTTGTTCCAACTCCACTAAATACAATTTCTCCTTCATTATTTTCATGTTCTTTCACGTTATACTTTCCATGATTATTCAAATCTACCTCTTCCCCTGATGCAACGCTAGATGAAGTAATGTTCTTCTGGCCTTCGGGCATAATTTCTGATAAAATTTCATGTTTTATTTCAACAGTACTTTCAGTTACAGCATTTCCTAAACTTTCCTCAATTTTGTTTTCTACTGTAACATTGCTTTCCTTAGTGCTGATAGTGGTACCTCTGTTTTCTCCAACTACATGCATTGCAAAATTAGCGGCTTCTGCATCCTGTGACCCTCTCTCAACAGGCTGCATCTCTTCGTCTGTTTCTGCCATCTCTAACACTCTCTCTGGCGTTTTTCTACCAAGTACTTCATTCTCAATTGTTTCTTGACTCTTTGTCTTGCACACATCAACCTGTAAGCCCTGTGGTTCTTCCACAATAGCTTCCCCACTCTGTGCTTCTTTCCCAGCCGTTTCTGCACCCAGCACTTCGTTCTCAGCTGCATCTGGACTTATTGTCTCACTATCATCGACTCCTTCTCTCTGTACTTCCCCCACACTGGTTTCTACCTTCTGTGCCTCGCACTCAGATGTTTCTGAACTCCGGTCTTCATTCTCAACTTCTGTGTCAGCATTCTCGTCTCTTTCTGCACCATGCCCTTCGTCAGCGTTTGTTTTTTGATCCTTGCTGATGGAAGTTTCTGTACTATTCATCTCAAGTTCTCCCTTTCTGTGCTCCTTATCTAATTGTTCTTCAGACTTGTCTCTGGTGCCATCAGATTTATCTTCTTGAATCATTCGTTGATCATCAGAAGATAAATCTGATGATAAGTCAATTATCTCATCTGGCCCATCATCACTGCCTTCTGAAGATGATAACAGCCCTAAGTGGTAAACGATTGTGATCAATAATTCAAAAAATAGTATTGAGAAATAAAGTTAGGTTGAAAACATAATGAAAAGAAAGAATTTCTGCTGGAGAAAATTAATTATTTATCAAGAGGGACAAACAACCAATCACTTAACTCTAGTTTCAAAACTCCAAGTAATTGTTGCTTTACAATTCTTAGTTCGAAATATATTGATTGTATAAATTATATATTAACAATTTTAAGTTTCCAATAAAAGATTTTAAGTTTTGTTTCATTGTATTTTGACTAGATGATTAATGATATTCATTCTCACAACACTTGTGAATGATTAAGCTAGTACACAAGTCAGTAAAAATGTTCAGACATTGATCAACACATGTATGATTCATTTTACTGCTTGTGAAACAAAATTCTCATCAACTGAAACTGAAGTAATTAAATTCATGGTTATGACGTTTAAGAACCTGCATCAATGAACAGCAATGGAATCACTCATAAGAAATAATTTACAAGTTACATAAAATTTAGAAAGTTTAGGACGTAACTAGTTTATTTAAAGTCGCCATGAGAGTATTGTCAACTAATATTAAATATCTCAGTCTCTTATTTCCCTATTAAAAATATTCAAAAGCTCTGTGAAATCATAACACTGTTATTAACCCATACATTAGTTATGACTTTATGTACTTATACATCAATACTTCACTTAGGTAAACACGTCACATCATAAGATATTTGGCTCATCCTTAGTGTAAAATCTTTGACGTTTTTGTTCTGTAATCTATTGCTTTGACTTAATTCATTGCTTTCTCTGATGACATGTGATCTTTACAGGTACTTACACCAAGGTAAACCTGCTTGTTTGCAATTTCTAAAATAAATTGCAACCTACACCGTCACACAAAAACTGTCAGTGGTACAATACAGTAATTATCTATTTTTCAAAATCTAGTTTCTGATGACGGTTTAATATCCATATTTTAATCTTTTATCAATGCAACACCCATAAATTTGTCTTTACCCAGCCACTACTTTTCTTCAAAAAGAAAGAGAAGTGAGAATAGAAACTGAAACCTGAGTTAACGAAATTATCCAGCAACATAAAGCAGATAAAACAATGACTTTGTCTCAGTAATTCCTTTTCACAAAGCAAGAAATTAAAAACAACAGAAATATTTTTTTAAACAAGATAATTCAAAGAAATATCTAGTAAATGTATAATCTTTTCAGTTGCTTTCTATCTGACCTGATGTACAACTGTACAATCTGCCTAAACTTTTCCACTTTTTCTTGATTCTCTTCCTTCTCTTCCTTCTTTTTCTCAACTTTTCATGCCGTACAAAAATGAACTCTTCAACATTACTACCTGTTTCTCTTAATGTGTCAGCAGGCTGGTCCGTCTTGGGACGCTTGACAGCCTCAGTTTCCATGCCCGACTCGGCAGATGGCTCAGGGGTTAGTTTACGGCGATTACTTCTTGGTGGAATGGGTGGAGGTTCTTCTTCATCTGAAAAAAATGCAAAAATCTATAACAGACAGTTCCCTTTAATTATGGAATATTGCCACACTGAATTAATAATTGATCAAAGTAATTAATATTTACTACTTTCAGCAAAGATAACCATTTTGATGGAATAGTATTAAAATGATATACATAAAACAAAACTTACTTTTTGAAAACAGCATAACTAATACTGCTTTTGAAAAATCTCAAGTTAAATTTATACATGTCATTGTGTAAATAGACCAATTTTTATATATAAAAATTCAGCTTGGGAGCAAAGTTTAGAGGAATAAAACAAAAAAATATAATATTTTATCGCCAATGACTGCCGGGATTTCTTTTAATTCATTCACCCAAGCCCTGGTATCAAGTTGAGTCTTAACAATTTAAAATGGATGCAAGTCATTTCACCCCATGGTTGTTTTTCCCCCAGGTCGTTTTTAATTCTTTGTTGATTTTCCCCAAACCTAAGTTGTTTCGCCCCTGTTTTATAAATCTATACTTTTTACATACATGTAGAGTAAAATACGTTGTTTTAAAACTAATTACTTTACCCTTTATCTCTGAGGCAAGGGCTGAAAGTTCAATAATTTGGAAATAGTTTGCAGCGAAAAAGCCAAATTCACTTTGTTGTCATTCTCTTCCCACAAATATAAGGCAAGTGTGATTTGACATTTTAGAAAATTTACTTGTTACAAACGAGACTTCACAATGTCCTTTTGAATACTTTTACATATTACAGTGTATGTTAATATTATAGATTCATTTTGATAATTAATTGTAGTGTTCAAATGGTTTTGAAACCTGCAACAAGAGAAATAAGCTTTTACCTTCCCTTTTCCGGAGATGTTGGATCGACTTTTCATAAATGTCTGGTAAGAGAATACTGACAGCCTCTGCTATTGCAATATAAGTAAACCGAAGTTGATCTGCAGTCTGAATTAGACCAGCTCTGTATTGCCGCACTTCTAACAGTGTATTGCTGATGCTAACAGAATCCATATCTTGAGACTTGATAACCTAAATTGAGAGCAAAATTAACATAACTCTATTTTTAACAACTGTTAGTGATACAATTATCTTAACTACAATAATGTAATGCACACTAATGCTAGTTGAAACCAGAACAAAACACAAATTATCAAAGCTAAACTACAGTAAAACTCACCATTTCCAGGACCGCATCAACCATAACTAGAGTTCCAGATCGACCAATCCCAGCACTGCAGCAGGAAAAATAGCAAATAGTTAACAGGGAGATTTTGGTTAACATAATTATACATTTGCAGCACAGTAGAACAGCAATGTAACAAAGTGCCAAAGGACAGTGAGAATTGCTTCAATATATCGGAATTTAATTATAAACAGAACCCCTAATATAACATTACCAATGGGAGAAAATGGTGCAAATAAGTGTCCAGTATTAGTTTTACTTATTTAATATCTAATAACCAATAGGAAATAACACAAAAAGATTCTGTCATTATTATTAACAATATGCCATTTAATTTTGGACAAAATCCCCACTTCTTTGTATATAATCACAGTACAAATCATATAATCCTTGTTAACCTTTAACCCTTTAACCCCTGGGAGGTTATGCGATTTTGAACAATTTTTTGTATTGTTTTAACCCCTGGGAGATTTTGCGATTTTGAACAATTTTTTGTATGAAAACAATCAATTGGCTTTCTCCAATCTATATAAGGCATTGCCATGGAAACATCCCACGTTGTGTAGTTCCCAGGGATCGTGTTTTTAGTTAATGAGTTGATGGTGTCGATGAAGTGTCTTGTCGCTGCTGTAGCCGCCGTTAAAAGTGGATTTTTGCTCATTTTCAAGCTTTTTTTGCCTCTCTTCACTACTGGATAGCATCATGAAGCTTGAAGGTAGCATTTAAGCTTACTTGCTGAAAGACACCAGCAAGGTGTCACACTATTAGCGATTTTTACGGCATATTTGCAATCGGTGGGTTTCCACAGGCGCCAAAAGAAGTTGGCTTTGAAGCTCAAAGAGAGGCAAATTCACTGAGCCGCCAATGCATTTTTTTGGAAGTTTTGACCACTGAAGAACACTACAGGCATAAAATTTTGGCAGAACTCCGTGGAGGCTCTACACTTAATATAAAAATAATTACTGCAGGAAATGCTGTCTGTCCTTGTCATAATTTTCGAGGTATCCCAGAATGCATTTGGGTCGTGCAAATGGCGGGAAACACGTTGGGGCAAGATTGGCACAAAGAGACGGCTGT
>JAOBRB020275650.1:0-11351 GCA_027575285.2 Zoanthus pulchellus | reverse complement strand
CCCCCCCCCCCCCCCCCCCCCCCCCCCCCCCCCCCCCCCCCCCCCCCCCCCCCCCCCCCATATTAGAGAGGAGGGGCACGGAGTTCTGCCAAAATTTTATGCTTGAAAATGAATGACAATCAAAATTAATTTTGTGCAATCACTTATTTTTGATCAACATTGCTGATGTTTCAACAATTGCTTTTACAGTCAGTAAAAAAAACGAGCTTAACTTTATAATTACAAAGTGTTTATAAACCAATGATGCTTACCTTGCAGTTTTTTTTCCTTCTAGCATTGAAGATTTTTGACCTTTTTCTAGCCGAGCTTTAATTCTCTGTGTGTAGTTTGAGTTTATATTTTGGGAAAGTAGATCTTCCTCTGATGTAGAGCTCTGCTTAACCATCTTTGAACGTGAAGTTTGTCTTGGAGTGCGACTGCCATGTCTTGATTCCTTAGCTTCTTCTGAGTTTTGTTTTCTAAGTCTTGTACGAGCACTTCCTAAATCTGTTTGAGCACCTCTATGATGAGATTCTTCTTCTGATGTGGAGCCTTGTTTTGACAAACGTAAATTTCTTGCTGTTCGAGATGTTGTTTTGTGTGTAGGTGAGGACTTAGTTTCATGTTGTTTGTCTTCATCATGGGAATCAGTCTTACTTGTAGCTCTTCTACGAGACCTTCTTTCTGCTCGACTCTGAGCAGAGGTTTTCTCAGAATGTTCTTCACTGTAAGAATTATTCTTATCTGGTTCTCTTCGACCACTTCTCCTTTTAGGTATATCACAATCTTTCTCATCATCATGAGAATCTGTTTTATTAATCGACTTTTTTCCATCTGACATGTCCCTTTTAGTTTCCCTTATTAATGTATCAGAGTCTTTTGCTTCATCAGCTTTATTTGAGCCTCTTCTGCGTGTTTGCATTTCTCTTCTTGTGTTTCCACAACCATCAGCTTCAGGTTTGTCTTCTGAATTGGATCTGATCTCGGCCCTTCGTCTTGCTCTCCTCTCAGCTCTTGCTGCTCTTCGTGCATCCAAAGAAACCACTGAGCTTGTAATTTTGTCTTTTGTTGGTTTATTCTCATGGCTTTCAATGTCTTTTTCATCATGACTAGATGTTTGGTGCTGCCCTCTTGAATCTGTCCTACTTTTTTCCTCTTCTGACTCAATTTTACCCTTTTTCTCCACATCAGCAATTTCTGTAGTCACATTTGACACATCTTCTGCTGCCACCTCCACTTCTTCACTTGTAGAGACTTTAATTTCAATTCTTGACTCTTCTTCAGGAGACTTATTTTGGTCTTCCCTATCACAATATTTCTCTGTTTTAACAATTCGATAATCCCCATCAGCATCATCATATTTTATTTTTTCTTCATCCAATCTCTTCCTACCACTAACCTTTGGTTTTAATTGTTCTTCAGCTGCCTTTTCAAAATGGGATTTATGCGAATAAGCTTTACCCTTCACATTTACTTCTTCTCCAACATTGCGATACTGCTGCGATGTTTTCACTTCAGACTGTTCCTGCATTTTTTGTTCAAATATGTTTCTATGGCCTTTAGCTCTTCCCGAAAGCCTCAATCCTTCCTCCTCGATCCTCTGACGTGATGGTGAGACAGCTCTAGCTTCCTCTGCCTTTTGTTCAAAAAGATGACGCTTGGACTTAGCTGTTCCTGTCATTTCCACAGGTTCCTCTTGAAGCCTTTGCCTAGAGGTTGCTGTCTGTCCTGCTTCTGCCATTTTCTGTTCAAAGAGTGCTTTGTGTGAACTTGCTTTTCCTGCAAACTCAATGTCTTCCTCTGCAACTCTATGCTTTGCTAATTCTGATTCTTCTGCAGCTCTTTTTTCAAAAATCTGGCGTCGAGAACGAGCTTTTCCAGTAAATTCTGTTTCATCAAACTTTTTTTCTGAAGCAACAACAGTGCTAGACTCTTCTGCCTTTTTTTCAAACATTAAACGGTGTGACTTTGCTCGGCCTGACAGATCAATATCATCTTCTTCAACTCTTGCAACAGAAGTCTTCACCTCCATATCTTCAACTGCTTTCTTTTCAAAAATTTGAGCATTTGACCTTGCTTTTCCAGACAAATCGATGCTCTCTTCTTCAACCCTAGGCTTTGCAGTTTTTACTTCAAGTACCTCGTCAGCTTTCAGTTCAAATGCATGCCTACTTGATGCAGTGCTTCCATGCCTTGGAAGCTCACTTGGTCCAATTTTACCAGTTGGCTTCAGTGTACTGCAAAAGAAAAATGAATAAAACAAAAAAGCATAATTATTATTATGAATCTGAATAAAAATTAAAAGATGAAAAAATATTGACAGAATTTACAGTATCTACATTTCAATGCAGAAAGCATGTTTTGAAAGGGCATTTTCAACATGCATGCACATTCCCTAAGAAGGAGAGGAAAAGTTCAGATGATCGGGGGGGGAGGGGGGGGGTGGCTACTGGATATCACAACCCTAATACTATTCTAGACTTGAAAAGGCTTGATTGTGAAACTCTATTCTATTTACTAATCAACAATTTGACCTTGAGAACAAATTTAAAGGACTACATTTCAATAACCCATTAGGCCATAGGCTGGATAGCTATTCAAACTAGTAGTCCTTGAGGCCAAGAGGTCCAATTGCATGAGTGAGTAAATTAAATTATTGATGATATATATATCCACTGACATTTTTTAAGAAAAATATAATACAACAAAAGAGTTTTATTTGTCTTAACTGAATTTGGAAAATTAGAGAAAACTATTATATATTTTTTATGTACGTATATATACAACTTATTTAATTCTATCAATCTTATCTACTGGACACACACTTGTAAATAATCTCTACTAATAAATACCATTGTCAGAGGAAATCCTTACCCAGTGAGCCCAAGATAATCAGAACAATAATCTACACTGTATTCCAAGAAGGTGAAGATGTATTTTAACACTGACTCTTAATCATCCCCTCCACCTGAGAGAATGGGATCAGAAACCAGTCTTTTAGTACGGTTACTGTGTTTTTCAATACGAGATGCACAATGGCAAAAAGTTGGAAACATAAACTAAAGTTTATATAATCATTGCACTGATACTTTCAAATGCAAGTTCATTGTTTATGACTTAACCTATATGTCCTTTTTTAACAGTACAAATTGCTCTGAAATTCGAAATCCTCAGTAAAATTCATTAATTTGTTTTAAAGACTAAAGCCTGGATTTCACTAGCAATGTAAGCCCAAGCACAAACACACGCATAAGTTAATTCAGCCAATTGAAAACGGACATCAACAAACATAAGCACAAGAATTGAATTTTTAACACAAAATTTATATCAGTTAATAAAACAAGCTATTAGACAAGTGTTGAAGCCAAACTCTTCTTTAGTTTTTGTTTCAAAATCATAAATTATTAAACAATGAGCTAAGTCCTTACTACCTTTAAAGTCACAGTTTTTTTTCTGCGTATACGTTAATCACATAAACGTGTTATTCAACAGGTGACTTTTTGTTGAACATAATTCATTCTTAACTATGCCATTTGAAGAAAATTATAACAATTACTTTTTTCATTCCCATTGTGCATGTGACAACCTCCCATGCTTGTTTTTTTTTAATTTTCTTTTTTAAAATTTTTGAACTATTTTTCATAAATGACAGGAATTTGTCTAACACATTCAGTGAACTTTACATTGAAATTCAAGTACGGAACTAGAACAAGTTTAATGATTGGTCAAGTGGTATCAAGCTTCTAGCCTCCGCTGTTATGCATGCATCTGTATTTAGTTTTCAATAAAAGTCGACCACAGCACAAGCGCAAGAAAAAAGGAATGCTTTTGTTTCTTTGCATTCATGCTTGCACTTGTGCTTACTGTTGCATTGGGTTGTTTTTACGATGAAATAAGGACTGCTTGCATTTGTGCTTGTGCTTGCGTCGCTAGTGAAAACCAGGCTTAAGTCTAAGAATTTCTTAATTGTAATGAGCCTCTTCCAGTATCCACAGGTAGGGAGACTTGTATCTACCATAGGGTGAGAGTAGGCACACAGCCTGTATTTTTTCAAAGGTATGCATAAACTATACTGATAAGGCTAGAAAATGGTTTTTGGCAAGGTGCTTTGAATGTTTTGAAAACTGCCTGTTCTGCTGGATATCTTAATCACATGCAATGTATGACATTGATGCCAGACCCAGCAGACAGCTTGCCTATGTACAATGTACCTACTTAACATAAGGATAATTACACTTAGACATGCAACTACATGCTTTTATACCTTAGTAACTGTATTCCTATGTTAATATAAAATGCTTCATTAGTTTCTAACAGTGCTATATGCACAGGAAGGTAGAGCTTAATAAAATATGATCAATTGTGACAAGAGCCAGCACAAACAAAGGAAGTGAATCAAGCTGGCATCTTTGTCTAATGAAAAAATTCCACACTCTTGCAGCTCAAAAAATTATTTACTTAAGAACAGATTCCAGTAGGTCACAAAATGCCTGCATGATAAATTTTATGTGACTAATCTCAAGTCCCATACAAATGCCCGTCTGCTATAAATAAAGTAATGATTGCATCAAGTGTGAAACTGTTCTAACTAGCTGCGTCTTAAAAACCTTTATCTCGTTTTATATTTTTTATACCTATTCCTTAAAAGTTATTCTGCTTCAAATCACATCTTTCACTTAAAATTTGTGAGATATGCATACACATATTTGCAGGCAGGTAGACTGTGTGTGCCTAAGTGGAGGTGGATAATGATGGAAAGCAAACAGTGGCAAATCCTAACTGATACATAAAACAGAAAATTCTAACAGATGGCACTGTAGCTACATTTTTTGAATATCAAAACACCAAACATTTCACAATCAAAAAGTGTGTAAAAGCCATTGAAATAAATAAACGTTCTTCTACGTTACCTCGCCTTAAATTTTGGAACCAAAGTTACAGTGGGGTTAAAATAATTCCACAGGGCAATTTGATATTTTTTTGTACTTATAAAGCAAAAATTAAATAGCATTTTTTTTGTTAGAGGGATTTTAAAAACTAAAAATATAATACAGAACGTATTATTCTAAAATGTAAAATTAACATTTCACACCAATTAACAAATTATCAACTTATAAGTATATTGTGAACGGTTTGTCTCCTGTCACATATGGAACCAGCTGTACAGGTCTAGTAATAGTAGAATATATGTTTCATTATTTGAACTATTGGCATTGCTTGAATTGTAGTGTCACGTATACCGTCACAGTTACAAAATACTTGGTCTCCATTGAAAGACAAATTCAAGTTCTTAAGAAAGCATTTTAAAAGTTTAACATGCAATCACAACCAGGATAAAACAAAATAAACAAACACAAAACCATTTTTTTTGGTCTGGTGATGGTCCAATAAGGCAATAGACAAATTTTTTAACACTAAATTTATGTTAACTCCGCGCAACCAAACCTTTCAATTTTGTTTATAGAATTGTGCGAAAAATCTTTTACCTGACGCCTTTGGTCTTGTATACCAAAAACATTAAGCTTAACAGCTTTAAATATTATTGTATTTCTTTAATACTGATCTTAGATAAACGTTTATTTTTAGATTAACTGCATCGCGCTAGAAGAAGTAATGTTTTAAAAAAAAATTATTTCACAGCATGTACACTTGTAAGCGCTGATAAAAGTTGAATTAGTGTTATAAAATTTTGTAAACCTTGTTGCTTGTTTAAATAAAATCAGTAATAAAATACATAGTATGCGTGTTGTTAAATTAAAAATAAATAAATGAGGACTTGGCCACATTCTTTTAGCAGCGTGCCAAGAGCAAAAATAAACGCGTTATAACATTTTGGAGAGACCATAAAGGAAGTGCGTAAAATTTCAAGATACAACACGAAACAATAAACAATGCCGTGCGGTTTACAAAGCTTAATTATTCAAACAGCGCAGAGCATTGACCATCTCGTAAGAAAGTGTTGCACGAACTATTAAACTTCGCGCGCGTTTCGTATTTGAGAAAAGTAATCGCCAAGTGACAAGATGCATTTTTAAAATTTAAGAAAAAACTTGGAACAAAATATCAGGAATGTTTTCATTCAATAAACAACTTAGAAATACAAAGTACCATCATATAACTAGAGACTGCATGATTTAGAAAGCCATAATATATACATAAATAATATTTTTTAAACTCACTCTTCTTCATCGGAATCTGTTTCTTCTTCTCTGGGAGAAAAGTGGTGTAAATCTCTCTCGTCATCTTCATCAGAAAGCTCCATGGTTCCGTTCTGACCAAGAGTGTTACTTCCATCTCTTTTCTTGATCTTTAGGACATCACCTTCGTCTTCAGGTTTCGCACTTTCAATTAAAATCTCACCGGCTTCACTGTCAGCAGCACGCAACGGCGCATCGTTCCTACTCTCGGACTTTAAGTCACCTGCCTCTTCGAAGTCATCGGGAAAGTTATCTGCCATGCTCAGCGTTTCTTTAGGGCAGAAAAACAGTGTTCACAAAACTAAAGATTGCTGCAAAAGCACAATTCACCGCCCCTTCAAATTTCTCAGGGTCCGGAGTAAATACATTGCTATCGACCTGGAACAAACAACCCACATTCAACCAATCAGAGCGCTCAGAGAACAATGCAATGCCACGGAACTTGAAGCTCCTACCAGAAATAATATGCTCCTACCAAACCAAATAAGGTTAACAGGATGGAGATGCGCTTTAGTGAATTGACGTGACCCACCAAAGATTACAGTCAAAAATATTTTTCCCGTTAAAAGAATTAAGTTGGTCTGCAATAGTGAAAGTTAAAAAGTTATCATTGTTGTTTTTGACTCTGCCTTTATTAAAAATACTGTTTTTATAAGTTTCAAAGATTTTTATATTTTTGTATTCAATTTAAGCCACAGCTTTCACAGACAGCAACCCGACGTCAATCGACAACAGCTCAAAAACCCGCGGTACTCGAAACTTTACAGTTATACAATTAGTTATTATGTCTTTATATTACATTCCTGAGAGTAAATCCAACAAACCTCGCTTGGTAGATAAAGCTAATCGCACTTTGTAGGAAGTCGTGGAAATTTATATTTCATATATTAAAAGTGAATAGAGCATACATAGGTGTAAAACGGCAAAATGTAAACCGGTTTTGAGGTTTGGACTTTTGTCAACTCGACGAGTTATGAAGCTTTTGCGAATGTAGTGATAACTTAAGTGATATACTCTAATATATAGACATAGACCGTAGTTCCAGATCAGTCATTTAATGCATACACTTTTTACAGACGAACAATATCATCAATGATAAAAACAAGCAGCGACATTTATTTCACAATTTATCACTGCCAAGAAAAAAGTAAAACGTCTTAAGAACTAGAAGCATATGGAGTTTACGAAAGAGAAGTCACTCATAAAACGGACGCGAGAGAAGGTATTTTTTGCATATTTAGTCCTATTACGCGGCCAACGCTCAGACACTTAGGTCCCTGTGTGGCACATCCAGTTTAGTTCATAAAAGTCAAAACGTAATATAAGTATCATATACAATTTTTAAATTGATACTTATAGTTATATAATGAAAAAAATTAATGCAACTACAAAAAAAAACCTTGTTTCTCAAAAAATGAAGAGAAGGTTCAGCTCGTACTAAATTAATGTACCTGAATATATTACTTTTGTTGCTTTACCAGTGATTTTCAGCCACAATACACAGTACAAAATAATTTCAATATTTAATTAAAACAAATACTTAAGAGATGAGCCATATATAAATTCGGTATTGGACAACGGAAAGTTCCAGAAACGGGATTTGTCCATCTCTTTTTTTTAAAATGATACCGACAAAAAGTTTGTAAATATTTAGAATTACTGAAAAAGAAAAACTGAGCTTATTTAACTAATTTCCATGCGATATTGTTTAATTAATTTTCATGCGATATTGCTCACTCGTACGGACACATTGTATGGTCTTGAAATCTTCCTGGTTTATTCATAATCAACAAACTTTATATTTATTTTAAAATAACTGATTCACATGAAAAGCAATAACTTTGAAACCAACAACAAAGGTCAATGTTCTGCAAATATTTAAGCTCAATTCGATTTTTTTAAACATTTTTTTCAGTTTAGCATCTTGAATTCAATGCTCAACTTCGATATGCATCTGGGTTTTTAAGTCTTAATCCAAATCGGCTTTTCTTACAAGACGAATACTAGTAATTTCTGGACAACCTCAAATTTGTGAGAGTGTTACTTTTTAAACCGTAAGAATAATGCTGGTGACATTTTACCACGGCACAAATGTGCATGCAAGAAAAAGGACTTGAGTCACTCCAGTTTTAATATCGTTTAACCAGGCGGCCTATGATACACAGTTCACGAACATTTTTTAAAAATTTTTCGAGGCTCATTTTCATTTAATTTTGAAGTGATTTCAGCCTTAAATTGTTCTTAAATGCTTAATTCTGTTATTTCCAGAAGCTCCATTTGAAGGAAAAAACTTAATAGAAACAATCAAGGCATTGCAAAACAATGCTCCTCACATTATAGAATAAAACGTGAAACAACGGGAGACTTCTTGTGTTTTATATTGTGAAAGTTGTTAATTTAACTTTTAGTGAACATTCAAAATCTTTACTCAAAACATTTTCATAGCTATTCGAAACCTCTGGCTCGGCCTGAGCTTCGCTGTTCTTATAAAGTTATTCTAATATAAAAGCGTTTATTTTTATTTCAGTCTTTAGGATCTAGTTAAAGCTTTAATATTTTAAAAAATCTAATTAATGCGCATGCTAAACGGCAACTAGATTTTTTTAAAATATTCGTTTTACTACTGATTGAGGATGATAGGAGGGGACTGTGACGCAACAGAAACGCAAAATTCACGACACTCAAGTGGAGATTTTTTATGCGCTTGTACGGAAACCAAAACATCTTCATGCGGCTAAAAACTCTGCATGAATCTAGCGGTGAATGGTTTTGATGACGTCTTTGGACACTTGCGATAAATTGATGAACATAAACCAAAGCCGAAACGAATTTTTGTTTCATTAATCACTAAATCAGTAAATGACAGAAAAATAAGCCAGATACTAGTTGTCGTTCAGTTGCTTATCATGAACAGGCATGCCTATCTCAAAAATATAAAATACTAACATATTCGAATTGGAGTTAAGTGTTTATCATATGAGTTTGCGACATGACGATAAGTAAAAACTAACGTTTTCGAATGTGTTGGATATAAACTGAAAAAGGAAAGATTGATAGCCCATTGAGAAACGTTGACAGGAAAACAAAATATAAATGAAGAAAAATTAATGTGTGAGGAAAAATAGTTAAATTTTAGAAAAGGGTCACAAATAACAATAGTCTATTAACCGCGTAGCGTTCATTCGTCCCGTGCGGGTTAACCAAAGTTTGAATAAGTAGCATTTCATCTACTTTGAAACAATCGCTTCCGCCTTTAATCCCTAATGTACAAATTATATTATAAAGGGTATATCGTTAAGCTTCTATAATTCCGGCAACTCCTTAATTCAAGTATTTGCATTTTCATCAATTTTCCTTTTCCGATCCTCCTCAAGTTTAAAAACCAAAAGGAAACTTCTAGGGCGTGATTATCAAAATATTTCCAACAAGCGGCTTTCACCAGCACGTAGATAACCGATTTAAAAGTTCACTAACGGTACGGTAACTAGGCCGCTAGTCTACACTCTGGGATAGTCAGCAATGGGTGTACTAGTAAGCTTGTCTAATGGCCTTTACAGACCAGACATTTTGGTTGTCGACAACTATCTTTTGTAAAATTTTAAGTTGTCAAGAACAAAGTAGTTTCCCTTTTTAAAAAGTCTAGTCTGTGGAGGCCCTTAATGAAATGATTATCGGCCTCACCTAAGTTTAACTACTAGGAAAACCACGAGGATTGATTTCAAAATCCCTACAACGAAGACTAGTAAGCTGTTCTTAATGTAATTGTCATCGGCTTCTCCAAAGGTTAATCTGAGTGATAACCCCGGGGAAAAAATTGGTTTCAAAGGCTCTACAATCGCAGACTAGTAACCTTGTTTTGATGTACTTATCACTGACTTCCCGGAGCCTTGTTTCGAATGCCCTACTAACACCTGCTAAGCTCCGTGGCAGGAACGGCGCAACCGGAGGGGGGGGGGGGGCTGGGGGGGCTTCAGCTCCCCAAGTATTTTCAAAAACTGAAAATATTTTATGATAAAATTAATATTAAATTAACAAAGAATAATCAAATACCAAATAGTGGCTTTAATAGGTTACCTATGCAATTCTTGCTACATCAATATGACGTAAAATGAAAGCTTGTTTTTAATAAAAATGGATTTCTTGATCTTGACCACAATATTTAATTAATCTTCTTAGCCCACCCCCACGACCAAAGATGCTGTGCCGCCCCTTCGGGGGTATGGGGCAACAACTAGCTCTTGGCGAAAGTTTCTAAGAAATAAATGTTTTTGTTTTCTCGGAATGAGACTTGGTTATTGTAGCGTATCTTCGACGAGGACTTTTAATTCACTGTTTGGTTTTTATCGATCTCAAACTTTCTCCTTGCTTCAGTCGATATCCAGAACAGGAGAGAGCAATGAGCGAAACAAACACGTCAATATTTAATGAGTGGCTTCGAGCAAGTCAAGATCAAATACATGCTTTTTTTAAGAACAAAAGTTCTCAGTGATAAGAACAATGAGGCTCAAATTCGGCCAAAATTCAGTTAAAAACTTAAGGTCCCACTTTTACATGCAAAATCTGGAAATCTATCTGCAACAACAGACTTTCTTTTTTTCTTCTGAACTTCCAATGTTTTAATAAAATGGAATTGATTTACATGTATGAAACTGACTTTTAAAATGACACCGAATTTTATTGATAATTCTATACAGGAGTCTGCTGTACAAAAGGAGTTAGGAAAGAAAGAACACCTGGAAAAAATGCGGGAATACTAGCTGCAACGGCTACGGTCGGCTGTGTGAATGTGCGTGAAGGGCGTGTCCTGACCAAAGCACAATAAGTGTATCCTCTAAGCTTTAACATTCCTTGCAAAAAACGCGTAATGACACCAATCTCGCGAAAAGTGTAGTTTTTAATGAAAAATCGAGTTATATATAACTTTCCAATACAGTTATATTTTCAAGTTTTATATTTGAATTTTAAAAATTGATTTAATTAAAATCAAATTTTATGTTTAAAGTTTCAAAGCAGTTCGTGACAGTGGTCATTTTAAAAGTTTCAAAATAGTATTAACCTAAATCCCATTTCAATTTTGAAAATACAAAAGGGAACAATGTTATAAAAACTCTTTTTCTTTGGCCATCGAAGTTTAATCAAAAATAGAACACAAATTGCGGATATAAACATTTTCAT
>JAOBRB020275539.1:0-11351 GCA_027575285.2 Zoanthus pulchellus | reverse complement strand
AGTGAAGGGAAAGAGGAAGCGAGGACGACCAAGGAAGACATGGAGATCGCAGGTGGAGAAGGAGAGTAGGAGTGTTGCTTTGGTGAAGGAGGATGCAATGAATCGAGCGAGATGGAGAGTGGGAGTGGGAGAGATGGCTGGCAGAGTGGGGAATATCCGGCCCCCCTCATTTACGGGGATAAAACCGGATCAAAACTGGATTGATGATGATGATGATGATGATGAAGTTGTAAAGTCGGCGAAGGAGCGAAATTTAGAACGAACTTGGAATAAGTTGGATGAGCAAGAATAAGTTACGTTTTCTTTCCTGTTTTGATGGTTGTCATAAATATCACCCTTCCATTTCAATTATTTCGCTTTGTAAATGATTGCAAATTAAACAGGAATATTTAGCATTCAGAAGGAGTGAAATGCGACGATGTTCTCGATTTGTGATATGAGCTTGTTTATTTAAATGGTGAAATCTTGGCTACTCAGAGATTATAAAAACTTACTCGCCCAACAAGACAACAAATCCGTTTGGAACTTAGAATTTGTTTGATCACTTGGTTGTCATTTAAAACTTTTTTCTGTCTGACATGTGATGGGCTGTGACTGGGAGGAAGCACTAAATCAAAAGGGTCAAAAGGAGGTGCGCCCACAACCTCCCAAGCACTTCAGTGGTTTCATTAACCATCATTTATATTGTGACGTATAAATTATGGAGTTTAAGTTTTATTCCTTGCAGCACGTTTTTCACAAAAGGGCATAACTGTTTATTTGTCTTTTAACTTTGATGAAGTAAGGTCGGCAAAGGAGCGAAATTTAGAACCAACTTGGAATACGTGGGAAGAGCAAGTGGACGTTTGACATCACAATTCTCAAAACTACATACATGACAACTTGATTAACACTAAAGTAAACACACTCAAGAAACAAACAGACACGACTTTATACTCACAAGTACAACGCTTTTTCGCCCACTCTGGTGTTTTGTAACGACAGGGTGAGTCCGCTGATGGATTGACAACTTCAGTTTGAGAATCCAAAATGTCCTCTTGAGAGAGACGTTAGTGGTAAGTCCAAAAAATGAGTTAATATCCACCAATTTTTTATTCGAGAAAACATGAAAATAAAATACCATGACACGCTTGATAAAGCAAGTTTTCAGGATTATGACTATTGCTCACTATGTACGATATGGCCGGATATTTTGTAATCATACCAGACCCTCTCAAAGTGTTACTTCTCTGGTTATTAGTGCAATTGGATAATAGGTATTTACATCTACAAAACGCCATCAAATAACTTATTTTAAGCACCTCTCTAGTTAGTTGAACCCGCAATGGATTTAAATGATTATAATACAATACCTTTCGCTGAATGCGTTAATGAACCCAAGAAATATTAGACGATCAGTGTCTAACCATTGCAAACAACAACAAGTCTCATGTATGTATGTTCTGTGAAAGTCATCGAAAAAAGCTTACGCAGCATCAAATAAGCTACCACAAAAAGAAACCAGAAGTGGCAGTCGCTATGGCGTTAAAAGGAGAGCAACAACAGCTGGTTTTTGAGAAAATCCTTCTATGTGGTGATCATTACCACAATTGCAATGTAATTTCTATTGGAGAGGGAAAAATTATTGTGGTGAGAAATCCTATAGTGGAAAATTCCAAATCTCGGGACTTCCTGCCCTGTCCAGATGGTATAAGCTTTTTTCAAATCGGATGAACTCTGGCGCCGCGTGAGGCGATGCGCACACAAAGAAGCAGAAATAAACCAACAGTGGATGAAAGTCCAAAACCAGGCTTTTATTTCCAACACCAGCGCTATCTACATAAGATGTAGATAAAATCCTCTACCAAAGCATAATAACTAAAATGAAAAAAGATGATATTTCCTAAGTGGCCAGCCATGATCCTCTAATTATTAAATTTGGAGCTGCCATTCTAGAAAAACTTGGACCACAAGATTATAACTATGTTTCTCCAAGGATCCGTCAGCTGGCACATCTTCTGATAGTCATTCGGGAAAAGGTGGAGGACAGCAATGTATTGCTTGAGAAATTCATCAATACTTCGCATTTTGACATTCTAGTGGAGGCTGTTCGTCAGCTTTGTGACTTCGACAAAGAGTCAAGACTAGAGATGGGGATACCATCCCTTGCAATAAAGCTTGGGCACAGCATCAAAAGGTGTCCCCATGTGCTTAAGAGTTCTGCACAAAGAAGGAAAGACGATGCAACCATGAAATGCAGCAAATATTTTATTAACGTCTTTGAAGCAGAGTGCACTGGCAAGATTAGTTCCAGTTCCCTCGCCTCACTGGAGTCAATAAAGCAAAATAAAATTGTATGCTTGCCCCGTGCAGAGGATCTTTTGGTTTTAAAAAACAACCTTGAAAAAATGCAAGTCCAGTCCACCATTATTTTAGAAACCACACATCCCAGCCACAGGCAACCTTTTCAAATTCAAGATGCATACTTTCTTTTGACGCCAGAGGCAAAGTCGGCGGTGAAGCTGTTAATTTCAAAAAGGCCATCGAGAATTCCAGAAGCAAAAAAACTCATATTTGAAAGGGCCACAGTCCCAGTGGCTGGGACTGTGTGTCGCATAACGTAAAGGAGGTTCAAGGGTCCTTGAAAGAACCAAAGTTAATTACGAGCACTAAACTTCGAAAGTACGTCGCAACGGTTTCTCAAACGGCTGTACTGACTGAGGTGGACCTTGATTGGTTATCACGTCACCTCAGTCACGACATCAAGGTTTACCAGTAATTTTATGGCCTCCACAAATCTTCAACCGAGCTCGCGAAAGTTAGCAAGCTGCTACTAGCTGTTGATTCGGGACATATTCACAGTACGGCCAGCAATAGCTTTAGAGATATTTCCGTTGAAGGTATAGATTTCAAACGTCATGCTTTTGTCTTTCCATTCCTAAATGTGTAAATGGGGAGTGCTGGTGCTTTGGGCGTCTTTTCTGTGCTTATTTAATTGACGAGGTGTGGCAGTGGGAGCTTTAACCATTTACTATTTTAAGACATGCTGAATAAGAATATGAAGTCAAAATTATCATAATTTGATGAAAAAAGTACATTTTTTTGTTTGAAAATAAATAAATGATTTTTCGAAACTGTAAAAAGTATCAAATTACATATTGAGAATTTTCAATGTTGACAATGTAGCACCACAACCACTTTGGTGTGTCATATGTATATGCAATAAGGATTACTTTCACCAAGTTTTGACTTAGTGTCATCTCTACTTGCTGAGAAAATTAGTAACAAAGATAATAAAAAATTATCTATGAAATGCTGAAGGGGTCTTACTGAATATAAAATATTTTTGTGTATTATGCTTGTGAGATACATCAAACCAAGTAAAATATGCGAAAACAGTGGTTTTGAATTCTCATGTTTGGGCTGTATGCTGTCAATTTAGGATAAATATGTATTGCTTCAATAAAAACATGCTTAAATGAAGTATTGCTTAAGAATTAATAAAAAATGTGCTTACATGAAGTATTGGCTACGATTCAATATAGTGAAACACTGAAACTCTCAAGAAAACGATGTCTTCATCAAAACAATTAAGGATCGTTCCATTGGAAACCACCAGAAGGAAGATTGCCATTTAGGTGTTCCTTTAGGGTTAACTGGACTGAAATCATTCAGCGAATTAACAACTGAACAGATCAAAATAGTATTACTGAGAACAGGAATATTAAACAGTCCTGAACTTGAAATTTATTTGCATCATGAGCAGGCAGTTCTTATAAGATATTCACAATATGAAAGAAGCTGCTGCAACCCATTTGAAAAACACCTAAAACCAATAAAAGGCTCCTTACGAAAAGTTTCTTTAGAAAAAGAAAATATGCCCTACTTGTCGTAAAGAACTCACAATGAAATTGCAGGCATTGAATGAGAAGTGTCAGGAGACTGAAGAATCTGTTTCGCAAATAGAAAATGAAAGTGGTATAGAAATTAAGTCCTCAGGGAGCCATGAAGAAGTGCTGGGACATGATTTTGATACAAGTCTCTAAGACATGAATTTAAGCCTATGAAGCTCCACGGTGTTGCACCTCACTCTAAAGTTACTCTAGGTAAACGCAAGTTTAAACAGTTCCAGGACAAAATGAAAGAAAAACAAGCTGTTATACCAAAACGAGTTGCAAAAATCATTGACGTTATGCCAGAAGACCTAACATTACCAGAGATAGTCAACCTCAAAATTACAAGGACATGAAAGAAAAATTAAAGCTGATGATTTAGACAGACTTGTTGATCTTGATCTTGTAAGGTCCATCAGATTGTCAATGAAAGTTAATAAGTTCCAGATTCTTATTTTGAGGACAATTAGAATCTGGAACTTATTAACTCTCACTGACAATCTGATGGACCTTACACTTGATAACTTTACTTCAGCACTTCGTACTTACTATACTAAAGCCTTAAAAATTAATTACAATCCCGACTCTCCTAGAAGTTTCAAGTCTATCTGCTTAAAATGCAACTGTGCGAGGCGTTTAGATGTAAAAATAAGTTGTTGTATGTAACTGTATTTTATACTAGCTTTTATATTGTTATTCTTGTTGGGCCTGCAGTAATTGGCGTAAGCTGTTGCGGTGTCCCTGCCAATCCCTGAATATATTTATTTTGTTATTATTTCTTGTTTGTATTTTGTAATTGTGTCCTGGCGAAGCTAATAAAATAAAAAATAATAAAATTATGAAAAACAAGATCAGAACTTCAAGCAGAAGTCAGAAAATTCAAATACTGAGTATTGTACCAGCTTCTTGGTCCATAGAGAAAATCAAAACTGAATTTAATGTTTCTGCTTACATGGTTAGGCAGGCAAGAATATTAGCAAGAGAAAAAGGTATATTGGAGTTGCAGGTACCAAAGAAAGGAAAAGTTCTTTCTGAAGAAACAACAAAAAGATGTGTTGCTGACTTTTATGGTGACGATGAGTACAGCAGACTAATGTCGGACAAAAAAGATTTTTTTAGCATAGCAAAGAATACCCACATGCAAAAGAGGCTTCTACTTTGTAGATCTTAACGAGCTCTATGCTGCATTCAAACAAAAATATGCACACTTGAAAATTGGGTTTTCAAAGTTTTGCAGTCTGAGACCAAAATGGTGTGTGTTGGTTGGATGCTCTGGAACCCATTCTGTTTGTGTGCACCATCCATCAAAATGTTGTTCTCAAGCTTGGTGCAATTAACCTCGACAAGGATCACCATGAACTCATTGACATGATGGTGTGCAGCGGGGATTGGAAAGAGTGTAACCAGACACTGAGGATGGTGATGAAGATGAACCACTCAACATACAGTTCCAATAATGGACATCTGTCGACCTCTCAGAGCTAGTACAACAGATCCTGCCAATTGATGAGTTTATTTCTCACCTTGTTGAGAGACTTAGCACTTTGACAACACATTCATACATTGCTAAAGCTCAAGCCAAGTATCTGAAAATATGTAAGGAAGAACTGAAAGAAAATGAGGTGATTGTTTTGGGAGATTTTGCTAAAAACTACAAGTTTGTTATTCAAGATGAAATCCAGGGATTTCACTGGAACAAACAATCTTGTACGTTACACCCAATTGCTTTGTACTATAAGAAGGATAATGATCTGACACAGAAATCCAGTTGCTTTATCTCAGACGATTTGAAACATGACACTTGTTTTGTCTATGAAGTTATGGATCAAAACTGTGAATATCATTAAGGAAGAGATTTTTACAACACCAATTATGATGCATTACTTTAGTGATGGCTGTGGCGGACGATATAAAAACTGCAAGAATTTCATCAACCTGTGCCTTCATGAGAAGGATTTCAACATAAAATGTGTCTGGTCATTCTTTGCTACAAGCCACGGTAAATCTCCGGGTGATGGGCTAGGGGCAACACTAAAGCGTTTGGTTGCAAAAGCTAGTCTTCAACAAACTCTTTCAAATAAAATCTTAACAGCAAAGCAGTTTTTGTGAGTACTGTAGAGAAGAAGTTAAGGGAGTTCATGTTTCGTTTATTTCAGCAGAAGATATGGCTCCTGTAAGGAGCATGTTGGATACAAGATTCCAAAATGTGTGTACCCTACCTGGCACAAGAAGCTTTCACGAATGTGTTCCCCTCTCAGAAAGCGTAATGGCTGCCAAACGTGTTTCTGAGGACCAGTTATATGGTATAGAGTTTAATCTGGTGCTTGGAAAGAAAAGCACAGTGAATGTGTCAGATCCAAAAGTGTCGGACTCTCTTGTTTGTCTGGACTCGTTGATGAAGTGAATGAAGAGCATGATGATGTTAAAGTTAAATTTATGCATCCAAGCTACCCAGCAAGATCTGTGTGTTTAACTGAAGTTCAGTGTCCTATAAGACAGAATTTAGATGAATTATTTCTGGGACGTGCATTTTTCCTTGCATTTTGAGCACCTTTTTTTAAAGCTCTATGATATTTGATTTTTGTTTACTTGTAGCTTCCAAGGAAACTAGAGTGTTTTTCTCAGAGTTCTTATTGTTTAACCCTTTCACCACCACAGGCCGCTTTTGCACCTTGAAACATAGTGCCTGGAACCCCACAGGCCGCAAAAGCGACGTAGACGATCATTTGTTTAGAAAAGCTTGAAATCGAGGCTGTTGATAAGAGGGAGTCTTGATATTGAGCAATTGGCTTAACTATAACTCAAACAACGTTTTATGATTGAAAAATGGTGGACGTTTTATACAGAGTTTTCCAGATTTTCAAGGAAAAAAGACGCGTCCGCGCAACCATCTTCTGCATCTCCATTTGGTATTCGACTGCATAAAGTTTATTTACCATTTAAAGTCAAATGAATTGGTTCAACGAAGTTTAATTGTGTTTTTTAATGAAAATTCAGTGGACAGTTGATGCCACTTACAGATTTCAGTTTCAGTCAATTTAAAAACGATTCATGTATAATCTTAACGAATTTTAGAAGCTGTATTGTAAGATGAGAATCTGTAGTTGAGCACTGTTGAATGAAATAGTTTTGCCGTTTATATAACTACATGAATGAAATTAAAGCTATAATATGTTTTAATCTTGAAGTTGGAAACATTTTGATGTTTTGTGAATATTAAAGTTTTTGTAGTTCAATAAGCGAACTAGCAAATAATTTTAAGTGCCTGGCCCTGAAGCGATCAGGCTTTGTTTATTTTGCTATTTTACTTTTTCAAAAAACTTGTTTTGAAAGTTTCGATAAAACAACTGGAACTAGTATATTTGTCGCATCTGTTTTGCAATCTAGTTTTATGTTATTTAACATTTGTTAAAGTCCTGCCATGCAATCACAGTGGGCTGCTAAAATCTTTCCATTCTTCTCACAAACAACTCATGGAGTAAGTGGCTTCTCTGATAACCTCTGTGAATATTTAACCTGAAAAACAACGATCAAATGTTTAAGAACAAGAAAGTACGTACGCGTGACCCCGTAATGTGTTGTTATTCACTTATTAATGCAATGCATTAAAATAATATTTTTACCTTCGCAATCAGCAGTCGATTATCGTCAAACTGTTTGCAGAGGGCTTCTCTAACCCATCCATTCGCAAAGTTCTTGTAGCACTGTAAACTTTTGTAGTTCATGAGCGCTTCTTGCGTGTAGGAACTCTGTTTAAACAGCAAGTACATTCCAACGTGGATATAGGTTACAGACGGCCATTTTTCTACATCGTCGTCCCATTCGCATCGCGGTATTTCGTAGGGATCTGTGTTATTTATGTAGCCTAATTTCTTTAAATATCAATCTCTGGACTCTTTAAAACACAAAACAGAAAAGTAGCCCGGTGCAATTTTGGTCAAAATCTGAGGGGTGGGTGTCATTCTCATTGTATCCTTGCTGATTTGATGTGGAATGACCTGGTTCGTCCATCGAGTCTGTCACATCAATCCTTGCATGTTTATCTCATCGTACCTTTCCTGGTTGACACACTGCGACTATGTTCTCAAAAAAGCAAACCGCAGCTTATATGTGCTGAGGAAGCTCAGGGGGTGTGGAGTGCCAGCAAATGGTATCATGATCATTTATTGCTCCCTTGCACGTTCGGAGTATGACTGGGTGGTTTTTGCTAATTTGCCGCGATATCTCTCTCTGGCTTTCGGGAAGGTGCAAAAAAGAGCTCTCACCATAATTTTTGGCCCTGACTTGAGCTATGATCAAGCCGTGGCCAAGGTGAGGTATAACGTCCTTAAAGGTTTGCCGGGAACAGGCGTGTCATAAATTTATTGCAAGTATAACTCCGGAAAGTGTACTCTTCCCTTAGTTAGAAGCAGGAGAATTCTAAATACTGCCCCATATTCTCTCCGTTCCGGCGCCCAGTTCAGAGAAGCCACGGGTAGAACAGATCGACTAAACAAGTTTGTGACTGTTAAGTATGCACAGATTAAGTTTTGTTAAGAATGTGTATAATGTACTTATTTGATGACCTGCACCTGTAATTCAGATGAGTCTGCAAAAGGTGGCAATAAACTAGCATTATTATTGTAACTTGCAGAAACCTCTAGAGACTCCATTATGGACATAATTTGGCAAACAGGAACAATTTATAAAGTACTATGTGTAATCGAATGGTGATATCGAAAAAAGAGCATGTTGTCAAAATTCTGCTTAAAGCCATTAGGGCCACAAACCATATCACAGATTTATTAAACCGTATAAACTAATTTAGTCATTACAAAAAATTTACTGTTACAATGTTAGATGAGTAGCACAATACATGTGCACCATCAGACTGACAGAAACGCCTTCCCAAATATCTTCTTAATTATAAGCCGTACATTTATAAGAATTCACAGCAATAAGGGTAACATGTTTGTCAATAAATATGCAACGTTTTGTGAATATGCACTGCACTCTCATTTTTGGTGATTTAAAATATGGCCGTCACGCTTAACATTTACACAGATTGAATGTTTTTTGATAAAGAATATATCAAGACTAGAATGTGCATTATTGTTTTAAAAAAATCTTAAAACATACTTTCAATCTAATAACTCAACTTTTCTAAAACTAGAATCTATATGGTTACAATTCGAAAAAAGTACCTCGTAGTTATGGCGTCTCGATACTGCACTCAGTTTCTGCAGTTGAAATTTAGTTTCCCAGACAAGCTACACAAATGAGGTTATCAATAAAAATACCACCGCGATAGCATTTTCACTTTTTAAGCACTCTTTCCTAAAAATATGAACAATCTTGGACCTTTCACTCCAAGGTAGTAAGAAAGCCTGAATCCCAAGCCTTGTGAAACGTTCCATGATTTGATACCCCATTCATAGCTTCAAACAGAGACAAAGTCTTCCGAAATACCCGGAATGGACCCTAAACCATCAGACTGCCGCCACATTTGAATTTCATTTCGAAACGAATGTTCATGAACAAAAAAAATAAAAAGAAGGTAGCTTGTAAATTAAGTTTTTCTAAATCCCAAGCCTTGTGAAACGCTTCTTTGCGAGTTTCATATTACATATAGGACTTTCTCGTGCGAAAGACAGTAAAACAGCATAAAAGTTTGCCAAGATTTCAAACAATTCTTTCGTGGAAAGATTAACATGTGGCATAGGTAACCTCCCGAAAAGGTTCTAGAAGCTTTTTGTTATGTAATAACTCCAAAAATAGCCGTGAAACGTGCAACAAAAAATGTGCGTCCCTCGGTTCTGCTCCAATGGAGCGTGAGAATAAAACAGAACTAATGACAAGATGGAGAGGAGAACAAAAGAAAATGAAAAAGAAAAACGCTAACAAGAAAGCCCACTACGAAAATTTCGACAAAACTACGCGGACAAAGAAGAAAAAGAGAAAGCCCAAAGCAGAGAATGGTCGAAGAAATTTTTTGGACTGAAATGTCCATGCAGCCACAGAAGACCACGTATACATACGATGACTTCCTCGGTATGACTTTGTCTTCTTTAAAGGCTTTCTTGTCACTTCGAGGTTTAAGTCAAGGCGGAAAAAAAGCCGAACTTGTCGCCAAAGCTTTTGGCACGTATGACTTAGGTTCACTGTAAAGTTTACACAGGAAGAAATAAACAAGGCGCTAAAACAGGAATACGAAAGTCATTAAAAAAATGGAATTTCTACTAACCCAAAACTGATTCCTGATGAACCATGGATAAATGATGTAACAAAGTGGCCTGATCTTGACGATGGTAAGCTATTCGGATATATTTGTTCAAGTTAAAGCTGTTGAAACATATTATATCGGTGTTTACAAAGCTCAGAAGACTTACTCTTACTGGATGAGCTGTTTTGTTGGGCCAGTATGGTACGGTGTCTGAGAAGAACATCTTATTTCTTAAATCCGAAGTTCGCCCCTCTCAAAAAATCCACGATGATACGCACAAAGTGTAGGTTTGTTTTAAGAAACACCAAAAAAGCTTTTCTATCTGCACATCCTGGTGCACCTGTATTGCTGGGTCTGGTGAAGCTTGCAATCACGTTATTGCAGTTCTGTATAAAGTTAACTATGCATTTAAGAAGGATTTTATTTCCCGAGCTTGTACCAGCATACCCCAAGGTTGAAATAAAGGTACTAAAAAGGAAGTACAACCTGCGAGAGTTAATAACATTAGCGAGCGCCAAGATGGCTGCCACGAAAATTTTAACGCTCGTGTTAATAGCAGTTTTACTCACTTTTAAAAGCAGTTTTAGTAATGCAGTTAGAAATATTGCTCCGATACTTGATATTACGATCTTTATGGACATAGAAAGAAATCCTGCGCCATTGACAGTGGATATTGAAGGTAAAGAGAAGAGTAAAGGTAAAGTGGAGAGCTCGATCACGTACAGCAGGAAGGAACTTTTAAACCTTCGAAGGACAAGGATCAAACCAACATGTGCAGTTATCTATACATTAAAGAACTTTGCGTTGTTCAGATATAGGGGGACTCGAGGAGGGCGGAAAGCATCTAGAAATCCAGTCCGCGCAATCGAATCGATGAGAAATGAGCAGAAGAGAAAGAGAATCCCGGTTATTATTGGTAGACGATTTCAAATTGCCCCCGTTAACAAAGTCGCGCCTGTCACCAGAAATATCATCGCCATTCCCAGAGCAATAGATCATCACGTCACTAATTGTAGCAGTCAGTTTGCTGTACCAAAGCTCATGTTTACTAACATTTGTAGCTTGACAAAAACTAAGAACAAAGTAAGAGCAGCCGTCGCTTTGGAGGCCGATATGATTAACAATGATATTGATGTGTGTGTGGTGTCGGAAACACATTTGAAGCCAGACCAGCCGGACTCGGTGATCAATATTCCAAATTATACTATCTATAGGAGAGATCGAAATTGGTCTGGGCGAGATATGAGACAAAAAGGTGGAGTAGCTGTTTATATTAG
>JAOBRB020275372.1:0-11353 GCA_027575285.2 Zoanthus pulchellus | reverse complement strand
TACCTTCATGAGCCTTTGTCTGTGTTCGTCTTGGTCTCGGCCAAACACAATAATATCGTCTGCCATGTTCAACACACATGCTAAACCATTTAACACTTTCTGGATTGTATATTGAAAACTTTCTGGAGCACTCGATACTCCTATTGTTAACCGTTTCATTCTATACAAACCTGTGTGTGTCACAAATGTAGTGATATCCCTTGACTTTTTGTTTAGTTCACATTGGAAAAATCCTTGTTTTAAATCTAATTTGGAAAAAACTTTAGATTTATTCATTTTGGCCAACATTTCCTGTACAGTAGGGATTGGGTATCTCTCCCTAATTATAGCTTTGTTAGCTTGCCTCATATCTAAACACATACGTACTTCACCATTTGGTTTTGGAACCATTACAATAGGGCTTACCAAAGTCGTCCTGACACCTTCTACCTGCTCAATTATATCGTCTTGTACCAGCTTCTCTAACAGCTTGGTAACTTTATCTTTCAAGCCAAAAGGTACCCTCCGCACCGGTTGAGCAATTGGATCATATGTAGGGTCAACATGAAGCTTAGTTCGAGACTCTTTTAGTTTCCCTACACCGTTGAAACATTCAGGAAATTTAGACTTGATAACTGATTCTACACTGTAAATCTGTTTCACTGCTAATATTAAGAATATGAAGCAATTCTAATGCTCTAGAAGTACTAGCAGACAACAAATTAGTAGATTTACCATCAAAAACGAAAATTATAGCCTTAACTTTTTTACTGTTTACACATTAATCAGTTTCAAATTGTCCCTTCATCTTCAAGGGTTTCGATTGACCAAACGCATAGAAAGTTTTACTGGTTTTCACTAGCGTAACATTGTCTTTGATCAGTTCATAAGTTTTTCGCGAAATTATGTTTGTCACTGCTCCTGAATCTACAATAAATGGAACGCTCTCACCGCAAATCTCGACTAAACATTTTGGGATACCTTCATTTCCAGCATTGGAAACAGCTCCCATTAGCATAATATCCTCATCGCTTCTCTCGATCTCTTCAGTTTGGCTTTGAACGCCTTTCTTTGTCCGTTTCTTGTCGAAACTCCGCTTTCCCATGTGCTTTGAGTTTGAACTCGCAGCGTGTTTCTTTTTATGGCAAAACTTCGAACCCGAGAAATGCTCTTTTTTCCCACACGTGTTGCACGTTTGTTGAACAGCTCTGCATTTCCCTTTCTCGTTCGCCATATGTCCCGGTTTCATGCATATGAAGCATCTGTTGCCGTCGAACACTCTTGAAATACTGTCTTCACTCTGTGTGCTTTCACTTGCCCTGGTCGCACTTCCGGTCTCGATTAATTTAAATGTTACGTATAATGATCATTGTTTATCTGCCTTTTATCGATGTTAAACGTAAATAAATACACTTTGTCAATTTAGCGATTTTTTTCATGAGCAATGTCAAGGTATCTTGCTTTTAAAAATAAGCAGTATGCGAGAGGCATTCCACGTGCTTACTGCAAGAATTAGTTTTTATTATATTGAAGATGCTCAGCAAGTGTGTTCAGAACAGGATTTGGTAGTGTAACTTTAAAGGTGGGTCTCATAGTCGTTATGGGTGTATGGGATGTGTGTGTGTGTGTGTGTGTGTGTATTTTCTTTTATATATGTGTGTGTGTACAATAATAGACAGAAAATTGATTTGTATTCTGTAAATCTTTAGAAATTAAATTTAATCGATGAAAAAAATGTTATGCGGTGCCTTTTTGGTTTTGCTTTAAACGCTATTAAGGAAAAACCAGCTCTATACCAGTTCTATACTAAGGTATTTTGTAACGATTGGCCTGTCTAAATTGGTATGAATGCACTCGATCGAGCGTTGCTGGAACATAGATTGGAACTTTCCTGGTAGTAATTTATTATGAAGTAAGAACATAAATACCCCAGCTTCAGTTTCCGTATAGATTATTGCCTAAATTAAGCAAATTGTAATCATAAAAATTGGGTGCTGTGTGTGCATCAAATGGCAATTTTGTGACTATTCTCATTACTCTTTTTTGAAGAACAGTCATTCTGGCTAGATTAAATTCGTATGTGCTTCTCCAAACAATGAAATGTTTGCCATTTATGCCACACGAGAGAAAAAACAACATTTGGAAGCCTTTCTTTTGAAGTTGAGTTTTTTCAGTTCTTCTACTTGTCCTTGTGTATTACTCGAGACTCGTCTTAAGATCTTGAAATTCTTTGATTAAATTATCAATTCTTAATTATGTAGAAGTCCCTTATTCAACAAGAAAGCTTTTCATACTCGACTCCAGAACACTGAGTAATTCTTTGACAATATGTAGAGGGGTGGTCTGAATTTCGTGTATTCCTGAATATTCTTTTTGTGACCTCGACTATTTTGACTTCGTTTCACCTCCGTAATTACTAGTAAATAATTCCGTATAATTACCAGTCTATAGCTTAATTTACTTATTATCTTTTCAAGTAAAACTTTTCGTGTGAACAGAGTTTGTAAAGCCTTTTAACTATTTAAAGGGTTAAGAGATTAAAAGAAATCATTGATAAGAATATCACAAGTTCAGTAGTAAAGGCCCGGCACCTGAGAAACGTTAATTTCTTGTTTGCATTAAATGTATTGAACTTGGTAAACGAGTGCTCTAAGTGTGTGAAAATGTTTCTTCTTTACTTCCTTTTTAAAATCAACACATACCCAAGAAACAAGCCCATTTTGTCGCCTACCTTTTTTGCCTCAGACGAAAAGGAATAGAATATCCACGCAATTTTCAAATTAGGTATATGAATGAATAACCGAATTTTTTTTTCAGCAAAAACTATTTAATGCTCTTTTCAATTAGATATATTTTGTCGTAAGAAATGTGTTTTTGGTGGTATATGCGCACTGTCGGCATAATAAAAAGTTTTTACCTTAGGGAAGAATGAAACCAAATTTATGGCAGCTGGTTGAGAAAGGTAACGGATTTGGAAAAGAAAAGGTTTGATGAGAATTGCTAAACCTGCTAACAACATGTATTTAAAGTGCTGCTTTAAATAGCGGACGATTTACATTCGACCATTTAACGATAATTTTAAATAATATTTTTGCTAATTGCTAACATTCGGTACAGTTAAAGCAGTCATCGCCGTTAAATCCCAGCTTATACCTTTTGGCTACTTGCCTTTCGTGTCCCTTTGATGGGGAATCGGAATATCTAAGTTTTAATTTTAAGATAAGATTTGAGATAATTCAAAATTTGGCCAACGTTTTCACTGAATGCCTGCTTATAAACGTTTTGTTTTTCATTTTTCACTGTTGGACGCACAGCATTTAGCTTTCGTTCGTATTCGTGCTTCACATAAACCATTGAACGGATATTTATTAGACTGCACAACATGTAAATGAGTGCTTTTTTATGAAGTTACTTCAACTTCAAACCATTTTTAATGAAATGTAAACCATTAACTCATTTACACTGTGAATGTTGGCAATAGCAATTCGGACTATTTGGAAAATCGAGGCCGTTTAAAAATCATAATGGTCTAACTTTACTCTAAAACCCAAAATGAATCGGTAAGGCAATCGCAGTTTATATAGCCGAATTCATCCTTGCCTCGATGGAAATAGATTGTAATTTTGCCAAAATTTATTATGCCAAGCCGTTTTTCTTTTGTAAATGTAAGTGGGGTTTTTAGTATAGTGTCAGTATCCAAGACTAGTTTCTAGTTTTATTCTAACGTTACAACTGCGTCTGTATTGGTAAACAAAATATGAAAAGGTTCCGACTTTAGCCAGTAAACTATTTTTGGTTCAATTTGTAAATTTCATTTAATTTCTCGTTCATTTTGATATTTGAAACTAATTCTATAGTTTTAACCTTTAGTTGAATTTCAAGCAGCTGGCCTAACTTTGGGACTGTACACGTCAAGTCCTTATGAATAATATGTCAAACTCTATTCACCAAAAGAATTAGAAATTTTTTAACTTTTTGGCAATTGAATGAGGAAGTCTAAAAACCCATAGAAATTGTTGAAATTTATGCACTCGACTTTGGAACATTAATATAGATATTTTTTTATGTACTTCGTTTAACCTTTGTATAAAGTAAGGCTGTATTTATCGATAGTTTTAGCATTGGGTAATATTTTTTAAAAACCATATAAATTGTGTGTATATATAAAAGAATGGAAAAAGAGATTTTAAAATAGTAGCATTGAAACTCGTTACATGCTACCTTTGTATTATGTTTTCTTGTTCTTTACTGCGCAGCCAGAACATCTTGGTCGTAAGCTTAATTTCATAATAATCAAAACGGCAATTGATGTCTCGTTTAACTCCGAGAGAAACATAAATGTAAAGTTTAATGTAGTATCTTAAATTGCATTACCTGTCTAGTAAACTCTTTTTTGAACTCTTCGGCGCTTTGCTAATTAATTTTAAGCGAGATGTTTTGAAGCTGTGTCAACGATTAAGTTGTTTTGGAATTAAAATAAAACTGTGTTTTAAATGTGTTTCAGAAAAAGGCTATCTCACAATAACGTGATACAGAAGATCACCCAATCACAAACGGTATTATTTCCAAGTGATATGTTGTATTATGAAAATGAAGGTGATGTAAATAATTTATTTAACAAAGACGAAGCAGCTTTGTTAATGTAATGACTTTTCATGCGCATGATCGGCCAGGCGTGATGGTGTCTTTTATTACGCTCCCCACAAAGTTTACATTTTTTACTGTTTCTACATTTAATTTTTTCTTTACAGTATTTTTGTTGTTTGTTCATTTACTTTTAAAATGAATATGACAGAAGAAAAGCTTTAAATAATCTTTGTTTCATAAAAAATTTGAACTCACAGTAACTTATGAGAATATGCCAAGGTCCTATTTGATCAAACAAAAAGGTCAGACCTCAACAAACTTACTCACATTGGAAAAGTATCTGGAAGTGCACAGTGTCATTTTGAGGAACTGATCAGGTAACATGTGAAAGATCATTTGTCAATGAATCAAGAACACAATCCAAATGACCCACTCAGAGTCAATATTAGCATGGGTTGGTGCAAGGATGTCCAGAACCACTAACTTCTTAATATTATCATTTTAATGGCCTTGAAGATTACAACACCGTGTGTGACTCTCTGAAAAACTCACTTGAAGAAATCAACAAATTTATTGCAAAAAAGTCAATTGATAGAAAAATTATGCCCTTGATTTTTTTTTTCTGAGGAGGAGATTGCGAAATCCTATTGATTGTTATGAGATTAAATGGTGCAACCTCTGATTATGCATGCCTGTGGTGCAAAATTCACAAGTTACAGAGGTTTGATATGTTCAAACCTAGGGACTGTTACAACACAGCCCCTATTGCTCGCTTAGTGAAATACAAAACTTGTGCTCTCTACCACAGTCCCAATACAAACATTCTTGTGTAAGAAAACCCTTCATCAATATTGCATTAAATCATGTAATACTTGACGAATTAAACCTCATTCTTCGAGTAACTGACAGACTTACAGAAAATTTGATAAAATAAGTTTTATAAAGGGACAACAAAACAGAGTTAAACAAAAAAATGGGAGAAGAGAAAGGGCTTTTACTAAATAAATTTAGTAAGAAAATAAATGAAATTGGCATTACATTTAATGTTTGAGAGAAAAAAATGCTGATGGTAAAGGCAGTGGTCTGTATGACCGGACAATTTTGTTAGGATCTGATAAAAAGAAAATGATGAAAAAGCTGCCCGAACAACTTAAATCCTGTGACATTCTATAGTATCTGTGCGGTCACATGACTTTGACGTAGGTGAAAAGTTGGTTCTGCCATATTGGAGGAGTGAAATCTGTCAAGCGACTCCTCGCGTCTTGTAGTGATGCTTTCGTTTTGCCTGATCGTTGAATGTTACAACAATAAAAAGAGACGTCCAGACCTTAGTTTTTGTAGGGTGCCTAAAGTTATTACTAGTTTGAGTTTTTTGAGTTTTTTATTTTTTCATCAACAATATTACAATTTACAATTTAGACTGATCTGCAGGTAGCATAGCTAATCGTGGCAGGCCAGTCTATTGAAAACAGAAGCAATTATATATTACAGTACAAGATTACAAGGAAATCTTAGTCAAGGCGAGCAGACGGAAATTTTGTCGAATGAACGGCGAACTGGAAGGTAAGCGACCATAAGTCGTGATGACTTGACAGAAAGCAAGGTTGAGAACGACCGTGTTTTTTGAATTCATTTTCACTCTGGAAAAATAGCTTCCCTCTAGGATAAATTCAATCTTAGACTGGGTGCCTAGCTTGCATTTGGGCCACAGCAAGTTAAAGAGTTCAGACAAACAAGAGAAACAAGAAAGAGTCCAGATAATAAGAGAAAGACGTAAACGCGAAAGGGAGCATGAAGAATAGAATCAGGCTGTGAAAGAAAAAAGGCAAATGAAGATGAATCAGAAGCCCATGGCGATAGAATCAGGGATATTTCTTTCGCGGTTATATATTACAGCCCACTAGTAGCGAAGAGTGTCGGCTTTGAAAACCAAAACAATGGTTTTGCTAGCTAAAGTTATTTTGTCTTGATATTTTTGACCAACAAGTTGGTGTCTGCTATATAGAGGTTTTGACCATGTATTTGTTTTTTATATATTAGCTTTTATTTGTAAATAGTTTTTTTATTGTATGATTTTAATAATGTAGCTTTCTTTCGTACAAATATATTGCCAGGTTCATATTAGTCTCCCACACAGATACTTGACACTATTTTGATCACATTTTCTGTAGAAAATATGGTGAGCCTACACTGTAAGTAATAAATGATATTTTTATCCGTGGATAAGGATAAATTTGATCATTTATAAGAATTATTGAATGGATTGTGTGATCCTCCTTTAATATCTAACACTGGTTTGGAGAGGCAGTAAAATAATTACAACAATATTTCTAGCTCTTTGAAATGAAGCCCCAAATGCCTTGTGATGAACTGCTAGATTCTCCTTCCAATTTGTCTTGTTTATGCTCAATAATCAAAGGGAGAACTTAAAACATGTATAAATAACATGATTCATTTGTAATTGGGGCCTTATTCCATACATCCCTTTAGTACAGGATGAAAAAATGCCTCTCAAAAAACAGGTTCCTTTCACTTTACCTTAAAATTAGTACTCTACTGGGATTTAATATTTACGGGTACTACCTGTAAATCACTGTCCCTCATCTGTGGGATTTTTCCCAATAAACAAGTACAAGATGTGGCAATGGTCACTTACAGTGATCATAACAACAAGGGTATTTACAGAATTTTATATAACTGTGTGCAATGAAGAGTCACGTTTTAAGCCACATACTAAGTTTTGCCATTCAGTGCATTTCTTATGGTACTGTTCAGTTAAACATTGACACATTTTATCTTAAATGTTCTTTTAATACAAATTTGACACTAGTTAACAAAATCAAATTTATAAATTCTTTTCCAAATTTTCAGCTAAAAGTAAGACATTAAAAAATGCTTTTTAGCAAACATTTTATTTCAATAACTACATATTTGCGTAAAAGCCGACCTTAAATTTTAGATAAATTTTTCAATGAAAATAAAAATAATCTGTACTTGCATACCAATAATTATAGAAATTTGAAAAAACTTTTAAAAGCTTCTGAATTAAATTTACTGGTTCAATAAACAATATTAGTTTTGGAAAATTTAAAATTCACTAAAGACAAGAGCCCAATAGTGATCAATTCTGGTTGGCTGATCCTCAATATTGTCCCCTCTCTGATACATTTTCCACTCATCCGTCACCAGAGAAACCTCCTCTTCAGAAATCATTGGCATCATTACAGGGAGCCGTCGAACTGCTAGGGATGCAGTCTCACTCTTCCTTAACAGCGGATGCAAAATGCTCACATCTCTGAGCAGTTTGCTATCAAGTGGCAAATGTTCTGCAAGCTAGGTACCTAGTGACCTGGATATAAAATTGCTTCATACCCATGCGAGCAACCTTTTGCTGGTCATTACTCAGGTTTTCCTTAAATGAGCGTGCTTTTTCTCCAACTTCCATCCTAGAAAGTGACAGCTGATTATCCGGCTTTGTGTATTCAACTTCTCATCAAACACATGGCCTTTCAAAAAGCGACCCATTCTTTGCTACAGTCTTAAAGGTCCTATTCCCCGCTGATGTCTCGGAAAAACTTGATCCATTTGGTGAGTGCCATACTTGCAACAAAACGAATTTTGTGCTCGAGTGCCAAAATATAGGAAATATAGGGCATTTTTACAAGATATAGGGAAAAAAAGGAAACTTTTAAAAATATTGGAAATATATATATTTAAGAGGTCACTTTGATTAATACAGTTTGTCAAATTTGATCACAATCACTACATTCCTTGTTCGATCCACTATAGAAAGTGATTGCAGGTTTCTTTCATCTACTCCACTAGTCTCTTCTATATCCAACAGCACAGCCTCTTTGCTGACCTATTCTCATTTGGATAGACATTCGGGATGCCGTTACCGTTACCACCAAGGCTACAGCTGATGGGATGAGTATCAATTAGGAAGAATTGGCCATTCTTACGCCCAATCAAAAATGTGACACTCCACAGGTATATATTGCAACACCAGGGACGCCGTCCTTAGTAAATAAACGTGTAATTCCTTTAGTCAAAGCTTCTGGCGAGTACACTCTTTTGGCCGTTAATATTTCTTCGGTGAACTCATAACCAGGTTTTCTAAGTTTCCCATCTCTCAGACGACCATATGCTTCTAGTACCTCATACTTCCTGTTAATGTCTCTTAGGTGATTGATCTTACGTGGTTCCTCGTCATCTCTTATTAAAACATCTGCCAAAAGTACAGCCAGAAATGTGCAGCTATTCGTGCCATCAATGTCAATGCTCACCATTTCTTTGTCGCAGCCGCCAACTAATTGAGTAACTTTTTGATGGTTGTTAATTGGCTGCACATAAGGGAAATAATGCAACAAATCTAATAAACACACAGTTGCAGAAACACCAAAAGGCTGAAAGTCAAAACATTAAAGCACAAGGTTTGGTACATATACTTAAGAATTTAACAACATTTATATGGTTAACATTATTCAGAACTGCAGCTTCCTTATAAAACAGTCTCTGTTGACGATTATCTTCTTCATCCTTCTTCTTTACTTTACCACAGCCTGTTGGTTGTTTGTCTTCCTAAACAAAATTATGCTTCCAAAGGACCCGCTTCCTAGTTGTCTTAATTCCTTTACATTTTCTATTCGAAATATAAGAATGTTATTTTTGGAAATAATTACGCACAGAACTGATAGGGGCAGTATTAAACGAAATGAAAATAATAAAAAAAAATATTTTTCCTTGTTCTAAACACATTTATTCTAAAATTTTCATTTATCAAATGAAAAAAGGGGTAATTGCCGTTTTGGCGCGTACCTATCTGTGCATGCTTTTCATCGGATTTATTATAAATATAATTAATAAGGAACAAAAAAGGGAGTTTTATTTTCGAAGATAAAGTCAGACAGCAAGCTGCGCATGAGTTGGTGGGACACTTTTGAGAAAAAAAACGTTTTTAATTCTACCCGGTAAGCTGTCGATCCTCATTGTTAAAAAAAAGAAATAATAGCATGGTCATAGTTAGGTCTTTTTCAGTGGGGAAGGGGGAGGGGGCGGAAACAAGTCCTCTGAAATCTAGAAAGCAATAAATTTCTTGCCAAAAATTGGTAGAGGGTAGCTCCCCCCCCTTTCTGCCCTCATGCTAGCTACGGCTGTGATAATACTTTCAGACTCACAGAACTATACTCGACCAAAGATGTTAGGAAGGTAGGCAACAGGCATATATTATATATTTTGCTATCACAGCCAGCTATCACTTAAATTACAACCATGACCTTGTGACCTTATTATCATGAGATAAAAAGAATTGACAAACATGGTCTGGTAAAGAAAGTAGTTATAAAATAAAATATTATTTAAACTTCAGCAACAGATGTATGTACAGGGTTCCCAGCAATAACTGGTTATGAAATTTAAAGTCCTTTCTCAGCAGGTTCGTGGAAATTAATTCTTAAAGAAAACATGAATTGCTTTGCATATTTTTTGTCTGTAAATATCAGAGTTACATTTATCCAAACATGCATTTTAAACATTTTGCAAGACTTGCTTCCAGTGAAAAGTCTATCCTCTGCTTTAAGTTAACTGTGTCATAGAAAGTTAGAACAAAAGCTTACTTCAAATTTTTTGACATTAAAAGGAGAAAACTTTGCCCATTGCAGGATTTTCAAGGGTCTAAAGAAAGGAATTTCCAGTTCCAACAATATCAAAACATCTAATTTATGTTTGGAGAATCTTAGATATATGTAAAAAATATTTAATCTACTCATGATTAAGATTATGAAAACCACCTTTGCTGTGAAAACATAGAAAGTAAAATTTACAGAGTATTTAACTCAATGAAAAAATAATGATAGTTTTATAATTTAAGTTAGTGAAGCATAATCATGCAAGAACAGGGTTTTGAAAATTTGATAGAAAACAAGCAACAGTCCAAACTTAATTTATACTTTCAAAGTTTTTAAGTTGGATAACAGAGTGGAAAATTTTAAACCGTCTTACTGTTCCCTTTAGCTCTTTCAACATGAATTCTATGTCTTGATATTGTTTGGGTCTTGATAACATCTTGATCCTCAAACCTAACTTTGTCCTTAAGGAGAGGAGGGATGTTGAATTTTAATTCGAGTTTATCGAGCTCATCACTGATGTCAAAGCCCTTATCTGCCATGACAGCTTCTCCTTTACAAAGTTCGCCAGTTTGGAATTTTTGCCTAAGAGTTTCCAAGAATGCAAACCTTCGGACTATTTGCTTGTCAGACATTGAACCCTCATATAGCTGTGAAACAAACATTATTCCTCTTTTAGGGTCCACCCCCACCAACATTTTCAGTCTAGTGTGTAATTTGTATGTGCTGTAAGTCATGCTGTGTTTCTGAAGAGAGCTGGGCACATGGAGTTTAAAGTTCAGCTGCATCGATTATGATGATATTATTTGGATATTTTGCAAGAAATTCTTTAGGTTAACTCTTTAAACAACATTTCTAGGAGGCCAGATCATAAGGGTGCCAATAGCAACGTATAAGCAATTAATCCAGGTTAACAAAATATTATTAACAGTGCTTTCGCTGACACAGAACCTTTCGGCAAGATCAAGATTGGAGAAAACCCATTCTCAGCTACATTAAAAGAAGTAGGAATTCATCATGCACTGGAAGCTTATGTGTAGAAGGCCTGGTCGTAGAGGAGTCGGGGTTTTTTTCACCATCGTTCTCGCTGCTCTCTTCTGTCTCTGGTTCACTTTCACCCTCTTCAAAAAGCTTTTCTGTATCAACAACTTTCCATTTGCCAT
>JAOBRB020275285.1:0-11355 GCA_027575285.2 Zoanthus pulchellus | reverse complement strand
AAACACGATCCCTGGGCACTACACAACGTGGGATGTTTCCATGGCAATGCCTTATATGGATTAGAGAAAGCCAATTTTAAAACAGTATGTAGATCCTGCCCCACAACAAACCGTAACATGGTTAAAATTCCATGTTCGAATGAAACCCGTCAATCTCGGTTACTCGACTAAAAACGCGGGAAATGTGCCGTAAATTGATTTAAACGTTCTACTAGAATTTTAGCTCTACAATATCTAGAAAATTGAATGAATCTTGAAAGGAGTTTAAGAGGTTAACCCTGTCGAGTAACTCCCTAAAAAGTTAAAAATCACGCACATACACACAGAATAAAATAGGAACAATAAAACTATAAAATCTATACGTCTAAAAATTCTTTTAACTTTTTTTAATTATTTTAAAAACTAGATGATTCAACAATTTCAGCTGGCAGATTCTTCCATTGCCTTACTACTGTAATTGAAAAAGAGTGTTTAAAACAGTTTACTTTTGCCTGTTTGTGATAAAGTTTTTGTTTGTGTTTTTGTCTTGTTAAAAAACTTGAAAAATTATTCACAATTTTGTGGCACTCTATCAAACTCAGATAACCAAGAGGCACTGAAAGCTTTGGTAGACCAAGTACTTTACATTATTCTTCGTATGTCATTTCACCTCGCACCTGACCTAGGGCAATTCTGGACGGCATTCTTTGCAATTTTTCTATGGCGTGTATACATTTCACTAGATAAGGGACTGGGGCTGCGTATTCAAGAATGGGCCATACAAGGGATTCATATAATGTGATGAATACTTTCTTATTCACAGTTCCTATAGTCTTTTGATGATTCCAACTCTATTTGCTTTGCTCACTGTTATTCCTACATGCTTACTCAGAGAGATCACGTGATATTGTTACACGAAGGTCTTTTATACATTTTATGTTTTTCAATGGTTTGCTGATATAACTATAGTTTGGAGTAACCTTGTCACGCGAGTGGGTTATTCTCATTGTTTCACTTTTGTCAGCACTAAAACGTAGTTAAAATTTTTGAGGTCAGTTATTTACTAAAGCGAGTGGACGTCTTTTTGAAACGTCTGCGTGTCGGTTTCTGGAGTTTTTATCTCTCTGTGGATCTTAGTGTCGTCGGCGAATATTTTTTGATCTTAAAATCAATAGAATCTGCGAAATCATATGTGTATTAGAAAAAGTGTTTTTCTAAGAATCGTACCTTGTGGCGTGCCAGACTTGACTGCTGATCATTCTGAACAGGTGCTTTACTAACTCAATAAAGATGATGATGTTAATCTGATTTTATGAATTTATGAGATAATGCTGGTAAAAGATGATAAAGCTTTAAGGTAAAATACAGAATACAGGGCCATTTTCGGTAATCCATTCTTGTGCATATCTTGTTCTTGTACATGTAAATTAATGTTCCGCAAATAAAGAACGTAAACACAAATATCATTTATTATGCCAAGCATGGTTCATAGAAAAAAAAATATTTCAATAAAATTATGCAAATTAAACCAAATGATTAAACACCAATTTAAAGTGACAGAACAACTTAATTCTCTATACTTCCATATTCAAATCAAAAGGTTTGTATTTTCTATTAGCCTCGTTCAATTCATAGCTGCTTGTTCTACATTTTGAATATACAAAATTCTACAAGCTTTACTTCGATCATTATAATTGTACAAGCACTTTCCAGGATTTTGAATCTCAGTAGTTCCACGTTATCTCCAACGCCACAAGTCTATCTTTACTTTAAACTCATTAGACACAACATACTTTGATTAATTTCCCTAATTCATTACACCACATTGGAAAAATGTTAGCTTGCATAACAGGTGCAAGGGGATTGGGCAGAGATGGAGAACATAATTTATCCTTTCCATCTTTCTCCAATCCCCTTTGCGCCTGCTATGCAGGCTAGAAAAATGTGCGCAGCTTTGATTAATAAGGAAGCCATCGGTTTTCTTGCAAACTTTTTGACCCCATGGTCTAGGAATGAATTTACAGACAGTCATTCTGTGACAACGTAATGACGTTATGATAACCATAAAAACAGTATTATAAAAACCTTTTTAGAATTTTTTTGCACACACATTTAGCTTCCACTTAAATTCTGACTTGCACTTCAAAATCAACTAATAGTCTTGGACATCGTGAGTTATGGGAGCCAATCAAAACACGCGAAAACGGATATCGGTTGTTTGGTAAGTACTAATGATTGATATAATTGCGAACAATATTTGTATTAATTTTAATTTGGTGCTTGTTGTCAGTAGGACAAATATTAAAAAACAAATTAACAAACATAAGCACTACTATGAAAGTTAAGCTAATTTGCCGAATAAGCAAGAGATTCTCTAATTCAAGTCAATTGTCATTTTAATTACCTTCAATTGGGTGGTCAGACTTTTCTGGTGCCCAAGACAATTGATGTTTGTCCCATGATCTCAATGATGGTAACTTTCCTTGCTTCTTCTCACGACCATTAAATTGTTGGTCGTACCAGGATATTCTCATATTTTCATAAGAATCTCCATGATGATTAAACAAAAACTGTTTTCCAAGACCCTAATAAGTAAAGACAAGAGACTGATATTCAAATAACTTCCAGCTGCTGATCCCCAAACCCCCAGGATATATAGTGTGAGGATATAATGTTTAACAGTGTCCAACCTTGGGAGGGCAGGACATTTACACAAGCCAGGACATTCTAGCGAGGATTTAACACTGAACCAATAATTGATGGAAACAAGAGAGATCCTGGAATTTATAGGTCACACTGTTCAAGAATTCGAGAATGCATTGTGGACCATGTTTGCACTTCGATTGACAATCTTAATTTGCTACGGAATCCTAACTACAGAAATGTGTCAATTAACTTTAACTTTTGTAATCAATGTGTCATTAACTTTTAACTTTTCACAGGCAGTGCATGAACACATACTGGATATGTGCACGTGAAGAAAAGCTCCTCTGCAGAACAAGGTTAGGTGGAAAGAGACAGTCTAGGGCAGAACTTGTTACTTTTGTCACGTGTTTATTCATCATTTGTAGTCTAAGCACAAATAATAGCTATGTCATTCAATAAATCAACGTACATTGTCTAGCTGCTGGAAGAGTTAAGTTTTTAGCTAAGAGCCTGTTCACATGAGGCAAGATACATACATTCCTCAAACAGAGACAATGTTCTTTACAGTTACTTTATGCTTCAGCCATGCCATCCACATGAAGCTGAGATAACTCAGGTGATGTGAGATATCTTGTTCTGGAGGCAGGGACAGACCTTGGGGAAGAATTGTCTCAGTCCATGTGAATGTTTCACCCCAAGATATCTCGGGGGATAGGGACAACTTTGTTAATCATGCACATGTGTTCCAATCAGAACAAAACAAGACAGCTGCAGTAATTTAACATCATTAACTGAGACATCTCAGGGTCAGGTTTTTTCATGTGAACCAGGGACAGTATCATCCCCTGAGATATCTTGCCTCATGTGAACAGGCCCTAAGATAGCTGTATTGAGCTCTGTCACAAATCTATGTGATGAGAGTGACATTATTATTACTCGGGCTACCTGTGGTAGACCGAGTCTAGGTCTGCGTTTCCTATCTATCGACGTAATGACAAACGTGTAAGCCTGTGTTACTATAGCTATGATCCCACAATGTTTTAAAACTGAAAGCAACAGAACAAGGCCTGTTTAAGACTGCATGCACATTCACAGCTAAAAACACTCACTTGGAATTTTGTTTAAAGAATTTTGTGTGTGAACTTGAAGTTGAATGAAAGTTATTAGCACTTCAAAATTCCATTTCGAACTATGACAAAATCAAAACACGCATTATAGACCATATACATTTCTGAGGTTCCAAGCTTAAATGTAGCCCACGTAAACGCCTTTGGAGGCATCTAGTTTTAACTAAATCCTTTTCAATCAACGTTGGATGAACCAGGTTTTGTCTTTTAACCAGATTTTTGGTGCACGCCAACTTCTGGGATTAAACCAGGGACCTTCAGACCTGGAGTTATCAATTGATGATGTTGGCTATAGATGAGAATTGATAGCTGTCGATGTCCATCGATATCAATTAATCCACTAATATCGATAATTGATGATCACTCAATGGCTTAAAAATAACTTGTGACTATCAAATGACATCGGATATCAATGTTCATCAATCAATTAACTTTTATTGATGGAGATAAAGTGGTATCGGTAGACATTGACGGCTTCTATTTTTTGTGCACCACATTTTGAGCTTCAGCATTTGTTGTTCTTACAACATATAAAGCCCTGTCCAAACGGTAAATGTTTTACCATAAAACATGCTAAAACATTGTTGGGTGACAAAACATTTTTTGTTTGGCCACCTTGTGTTGTGCAGTTTAAACATATTTAAACATGTTGGGTAAAATTTGAATTCTGTAAAATTAACATTTAATAAAACATCTCAAGACATTTCTTCTGTTTTCGTGTTTGGTGAGTGATGTTTTGCATGCGTTTTGACTCTATTCGGTTGTTTGTTTCAAAGGATATGGTGACGTTTCTGGAGATTAGTTCTTGTTTTGTTAAAACATGTATTAAGATGTTGTCAGCCGTTTGGCCACTCAGTTAAACATCAACATGTTTTACCGTAAAACATCTTTTACCATGTTTTACAGTAAAACATTTACCGTTTGGACAGGTCTTAATGAGTAAATATTCCATACACTAAAGCTGTATATGATATATAGGTGGTTTACAGTTTAAAACTGTCACTATTCTTTAATCTTGGCCATATACACCCAGATTTACCAAACTGGACCAGGTGGGGGGATATATGCCTGGCCAATATTCCTTGCAGTCTGTTGACAAGTAAACATCCGCATAATCATCTCTGATGCGGCACCATGCGCACAGCACCAATTTGAAATAAACATACACATTCAACACTGCACCAATTTTATACACATTGTTAATAAACGTTTTATTTCCATTTCAAATGTTTCAATATTTTATTAGTGTTGTAGTTTATTCATAATTCTCAATACAAATCCAAATGGCATTTGTGGAATGTGCAACAGCTCATTGCTGATCAGCTAACTGGTCAATGTCACTGAAATGTCACCCAGGGATGTCAACAACTGATCAAAAGTGGAAGGTGCCATGACATATTTGATTGAACTAAGTTTTAAAGTATGATATTTGTGATCGGTGAAAGGAAAACAGATTATTTTAATCTATCGATAAAATCGATATCCATCAATGACATCTGGGGAAAAAATTGTGATTATTGATCAGCCTTCTCAAAATGTTTGTAAGGAGCAGGTTATATTAAAGTTGGAGGCGGTTTTCTTTTTTCTTTTCTCCTTGTTGTTAGTAAAAATAATACATTTTTTGACGGCAAGGAGACGGTCAAATTCCCAGAGGAGGCGGCTCATTGAGCTGGCAACTGGCTCATTTTGAGAAGGCTGATTGATAGATCATCCATATATCGATATCTATTAATACAATTACCTACACATAGCTATAGATTGATATCAATAGATCAATAGGATCACCATCGATTTCCATCGATTGATAATGCCAGGCATCAGATTAACAAAAATTATTTCTTGCAGCTTTCGGACGACCATAAGCAGATGAGGCACACAAAACAACTATACTATCAGGCAATGCTAAAATCTGCAGGAAATCTGAGCCATTATGCAAGATACAAGTAGAAATGGTCGAAAATCTTGACACTTAATAGTCAAAAGTTGAAAACTATATGGGGTCGTTTGCTGCAAAGGAGTTGGAGCAAAAACTGAATATCAATGTGGTTTCAAAGTTTTCATGCGGTGGGTAACAGTGTCATAAGATATTCTGAGAAGAGCACAGGCAACCCAAGCTTAAAATCAGTTTATCAACTGAATTTTTAATATATAGTGATCTGTATGGAGTATGAGATAAATAACATTTTCAATATTATTATAATTCTGTTTTAGGCAAAAGTCAAAATTAAAACTTTTTTACCTCGGTCCATAGATCAATAAACATTCTAACCGGGAACGATCATCTGGGCTCCAACAATCTAAACTAGAAGAATGGGAGAGCGTGTTACCTCATCGAAAGAAAGTGAACTGGATTTATCAATTGCTGTTCAAGCCACAAAGTGGCTACCAATGGGTTTTTTTGCTGGGCTTTGTAACCACGTGATTACAAAAAACTTATCTTTTGGGTCTTGGGAGAGTAAGTATGTTTACTTGCATTGCACTGTGCCTCCCAGCACCTGTTTCAATTTTGTTACAATCAGATGGGTTACAAAGCCCAGCAAAAAAATCGTTGGTAGCCACAAGGTGGCTTGAACAGCGATTGATAAATCCAGTTCACAAATCTTTCGACTACTGTAGGTAAAATGCTCTCCCATTCTTCTAGTTTAGATTTAAAGCTCAGATAAACGTTCCTGGTTAGATTATTTATTGATCTATGGACAGACGTGATTTGTTTGGCGATCTTGCCGTGATGAGAGAATTTATCGAACTTTTTGTGTTACATATCATTGTTTGGACCCGCCAGCCTTTCTCTTTTTCTTATATGGAGAAGTACAGATTTTCTAATCACAGCTAAATGACTTCTTATCACCCTTAAATGTACAAGCGAGACAAAAGGAAGCAACAATTGAGGTAAAAAAGTTTCAATTTTGACTATTGCTTAAAACAGAAGAATAATAATCTGCAAAATGTTATTTATCTCATATTCCATACAAATCACTATATTTTAAATATTCAGTTGATAATTACTAACTTTTAGCTTGGGTAGCCTGTGAGACGAGCAGCGGCCGAAAAAATTAGATAATCACATCGTGTGAGGGAACTGAGAGAAGATAATTAAATGTGAAAATAGTAGACATCTTTTATTATCTCAGATATTTCTTTTTATATCAAGACAAGACAACAACAACACTTTATTATTTTTTGCAAGTACATGAAAAGCTATGCCCGCAAAATAGCCAGATGCTAATCGAGGCGGGTAGCTTTAAAAAATTGTTCTGAGGAACTAACTATATTTGTTTAAACACATAATTAGATTTTAGGATGTCCAATTTAATGTAGTCTTGGGCGAACTAAATATAAGTAGAACAAAAAGAAAAGCTGGTCTAATCAAGAGGATAAGTTAAAACTAATGATAATAAGAAGGAAACATCGTAATTATTTCTGGAACACCAATATACCAATATAGGGTTTACTTACATCTTGTCTAAGAGAAGCATCTCTTCGAATCTTGACATCAGGGAGACATGGGCGATAGTCTTTAAAATCTGTTCTGTTTGTGCTATTGAAATGAGAAGCCCCTCGTTCAAACTGTTTGAAAGAAAAATCAAGTAATAAAACAACTTTGTTCACCGAGGCTAAAAAACGCTTAAACATTTTGAAAAGTAGGCTATTTTCTCTGTTGCCAAAATTTTGGAATACGCAATGAAAATTAATGAAAGGAAGCAAGCTTATAAAAGCAAATCTCAACAAAAGTATGAAGTGGCTATATGAGTGATAGCCGCTCAAAAGGTCTTCAGTGGACTAATTGAGCTGTAGGTGTCAGGTTTCTTCTAAATACTACTCTTGCTTTCTTTACAATCCTAGAAGCGATAAAGATTGTTTTAAAAATTTCCTGTTTAAGTTTACGATATTCAGAACAACTTAATTGATATTTTCATGCTGCTTTGCAAAAATACCGCTCATTTAGTTCTTTGAAGACTATTGAGCGGGAACTCGTGCCGTACGAAGTGTGCCTAGAAAAACCGTCAACATTAACTTTTTCGTTAAAAGTACTATATTTAAAATACAGAAATACCTTGCGGCGTTCCTCATTCCAGTTGCCAATAAGAACATTAGTATCGTACTTCTGTTCAATACGCCATCCAGGTAAGCTCCATTTCGTTTCATCTGGAGATAACATGGTAACTTTTCCTGCCGTGTTGATTTAACACTTCGCAACACATATCAACTTCATTTCTGGGCCGGGTTGCCATGATACTAAATGGAGATCTGGGTCTAGTATCCTCACTCCTTTCTCTTTCATTTGAACATGTTTTAAAGTGGATTTTGGGGTGAAATTTGGGGAAAATGTTGTTAAAAAATGTTTTGAATGGCGAGGAAGAATCCAATATTATCATTCTAAATAGTAAGTTGAAATAATTCAATGCATTAATAATAGATGCCCTCCAAGGGCTATATATGTTACTTTTCTCTTATTTCCTTAACTATATATCTACACACCGAACACATTTCCATTACATTATTAATCTACACGTAAGACCGTATACATATGCGTTCCTAAAATTTACGGTGTTCAACTTAGCAATAAAGAGAAAATTACTCCCTGGGAACCCCTACAGCTACCATCTACATAACATTTGTCTGGCTGCATTACCAGCGTGGTTGGTCCTTGTGGTGTATGTAGTGGTTACCACGTTGGACTAGTAATCCAAAGATGTGGAGTTTGATTCGCGCCAAGGGTTAAATATTAGCAATGCATTTATAATTTCAGCTTAACTACAGAATACCCCGCAACTGTCGATAATGACATGATGATTTATTCTGCGCATTAGTTGTTCTTTAAAAACAAATGCGCTGAATTATAATAACGGCAGTGGCGCTGTATTCTGTAGTTACTCCCAACTAATTATAATATAAGTATTTTAATAAGGTTATGAATGTACAGTTGTAGAACTCATGTGGTTATTGCTACATTTAGTGCCGGGAGTTTGTTTTTCTAAATCTTTTCATACTTTGTAGACACTATCCAGACAAGTTCAAGAGCAATTCTTGGTTGTTTTATCAAAGCTCTTCTCAAACGGTAATTACTTTGTTTTAAAAAAAATAAAAAAATCTTGGAGTTATTAATTGATGAAGCCAATAATCAATCAAAGTTGATATTAATCAGTATCAATTGGACGTGGTTGCCACAGTTGGTGAAATCTTTGCAGCCACAAAATCCTCAGTTTGATCCTAGCAGTAGCTGAGATTGGAATATTTGTGTGACGCTTTCTGTCTTTTCTTTTCCCATGGTAGATAAATGAGTACCAGCTCTTACTGGAAGTTAACATGCAATCAATTAGTATCATGTCTAGTGTGAGTCTAGGTACTTTGCCACACTTCATAGCTTTGATTGTTCTCTTACCTCTAAGGCTGAAGGTAAGCTTACAAGTGTCAATGATGAGAGCACCTAGAGGGTTCTACTTGGTTTAGAACTTCCTGGAAGAGCTGGACACATCTGGCTGTTTGTTTGCCCTCTGTTGTAAAAGTAGAACTATCCTTTGCTTTGACTGGTGGTGAATGACTGGTGTAATTGCCACAGAGCTGTTTAGTGATCTTATAAACAGTGCTCAGTTCTCGTCTCATAGCTGCAAGCTCGGATTTACTGGCCATCTCCTTGATAAATGTCTGCTTATTCCTTCCTAGCACTCACTTCTCTATCCTTGGACATGTCGGTCTGTTGGGCCTGTTCTTGTAACCTTGGTGATTTTGTGCTGAGCATCTTCATTTTAAGTTGTCTCAGGTGTTAACCAGTGCTTGTTTTTTTTCTTCCAATAGCTACTTGTGCAGAGTGCCACCATTTTATAGGTATTCTTGATGTCTTCCCATCTAGTTTGAACTGATTTGCAATCATCATCATTGCTGTCTGAGAGGGCTTGAAACTGGTTCCTTACCTCTAGGAAGAACTGCTTTTGGATTCTGGGGCACCTAAGTTTCGCAATATCAAAATGTTTTTTTCGCTGGTCTTGGTTCAATACCTTGCGAAGTTTCAATTTCTGTGTAGCTACAATCAAGTTGTGGTCACTGGGATGCATTGGCACCGTGAAACGCTCTCGACTGACATTTTCAAACAACTGGTGCAATTTCCCAGTAATAATGAGATGGTCAATCTGGTTTAAAGTTTTTTGATTTGGTGACCTCCAGGTTAACTTGTGGGGGAAGATTGTGCCTCCAACAATAAGGTTATTGTTGAGACAGAAATCAGCTTGTCGCTCAGCATTGTCATTCATTGTGCAGTAGCCATGCTTTCCCATAGTTCTTTCGTAGTTAGTGTTGTCTGCTCCAACCTTGGCATTCAAGTTGCCCAGAACGAAAAGCATGTCATGGCAGTGAACCATGGATATATTACACATGGGTTAGGTGATCATAACAGTCATCTTTTGTGTCGTCTGCTTCGTTTGTTGGTGTGTAATTGTAAGTTTACAGTTTTTGGAATCAAATCTCACTCTCAACATTTACTCACTGATGGGTGCCCACTCTAGCAAGGTGTTAATTAATGTACTTCTTGGCAATAATCATTGTGACACCATTGATGTGGGAGTCTTTGTGGCCTGAATACCATATGATCAAACCATCGGCCTTTCTCTGATGTCCAGAGCCTGTGCAACACCTTTTGCTAATGCCAAGAATATCCAGATTATACTTACAGTACTTCTTTCTCTTAATACCTGGCCTAATTTTCATGTTTCTACATGGTGCGAATGTTCCATGGTCCTATTCTTATCTGTGCCTTAGGCCTGAGTAGGTCTGCCTGATCAAAAATATTAGCCTGTACAATGTCTTCCCAATTATTGTTGTCAATCTTCTGGTCAATCTCCTGATCACTTTCCTTATCCTCAATCTCACTTTAACTGCAGTCAACTTCCATTCTCTATAAGTTTCCTATTCATTATCTTCCGTTTCTTCCTGTCTGTCTCCTCTGTTCTTCTTGGTCTCTTCAATTTCCTAAAAAAGTATGTTTCCTTATTGGCTTAGCTTTTACTGCCTTTTTCCCTTAAGCTCTTCCTTGGAATCATGGTTAGTAGTTGTACCTCATAATTGTTGAGCTCTGGGAATTTCAAGCCCATTGAAATCATGATATTCAATGTTTTCTAAAAAAGTTACTTTCTCCTTTCATTCACCTTATAAACAGTATAATTTTATTTTGTGTCAGTTACCCATTAACCATAAAATATAATTATAATAATTTTTTAAAGTCTAATGTTTTGTCACTATCAAGTCCTTAAAAAGGTCTTAAATTATCTAGAACCTTTTTTTGATGTCTAAACGTGTATGATAAATTATAAAATGAATCAATATGTCAAAATGTTAAAAAATTAAAAAGTAAAACATTAAATTATTAAAACATAAAAAAAGATGGATAAAATTTGTAAAATTGTTTAAAACGCTAGTTACACGGTGTTTCACGCCAAGGCGATCATCAGACTAGCGTCTTCTGAAAATGAATACAATTTAAGAGTTTACGGAGGTTTTTTTTTTATTGGCCTCGTAAAATTTATTTTCATGGTGGCATTTGGATATCAGTTCGGATCTTTTGTTCAATAAAATGCTCTTTTGTGCAGAGAGGATGCATAGTTTCTCGGTT